>VDFB02000011.1:3907190-4005205 GCA_007258455.2 Sequoia sempervirens
ATCAACACCATGGCATAATAGACTTGGGCATATGAGTGCAAAAGGTATGAAAGTACTTCATTCAAATAATGTTTTACCAGGTCTAAAATGTGTTAATATGGATTTCTGTGAAAGTTGTGTGTATAGAAAACAAAAGAGAGTAAGTTTTCTCAAGGATGGGAAGCAAAAGAAAGATGAGAAATTAGAGCTTGTGCATACATATGCATGGGGACCAGCTCAGGTATCTTCTCTCGGTGGCTCTCTGTATTATGTTAAATTCATTGATGATGCAACTAGGAAGGTATGGATTTATTTCCTTAGGCAAAAATATGATGTATTTGAAACTTTTAAAAAATGGAGAAGCTTGGTTAAGAATGAGACGATCAAAAAGATAATATGTCTTAGATTTGATAATGGTGGTGAGTATTGTAGCAAAGAGTTTGAAGATTATTGTTCCTCTAATGGTATTCGTAGATAGAAAATGGTTCCAAGGACTCCACAGGAAAATGGAGTGGCTGAGCGCATGAATAAAACAATAATGGAGCGTGCACGAACTATGAGATTGCATGCTGGGCTGCCTTTAAAAATGTGGGAAGAGACTGTAAACACTGCTGTTTATTTAATTAATAGAGGTCCGTCTAATCCTTTGGGTTGTGGTATTCTAGAGGAAACATGGAAAGGTAAGAAGGTGAGTTATTCTTTTTTAAAAACCTTCGGTTGTGAAACATTTGCACATGTAGATTCTGAAAATAGAACCAAGCTTGATGCAAAATCAAAGAAATGTGTATTTGTTGGATATGGCATTGATGAATTTGGTTATAGGCTTTAGGATTTTGAAAATCAGAAAATTGTGAGAAGCAGGGATGTCATATTCAATGAGAAAGTGTTGTACAAAGATCCTTGCTGCATGAGAAGAAATGAAATGATTACGTAGTGTTGGATGATACTCCAAACAATGATGTTTTAGTGGTTCCTCATGCTGGGCAACAACAACAACAACAAATACCACAAACTCCTGTTAGACGGTCTTCAAGGATAAGTAGACCTCCAGAAAGATTCTCTCCCTCTTTGTATACTATTTTGTTAACTGATGCTAGTGAACTAGAATATTATGATGAAGCTATGCAGGTGGATGCCAAGGTTCAGTGGGAGCATGGAATGGAAGAAGAAATGGACTCCTTGCTGAAAAAATCAGACTTGGGAATTATGCAAGTTGCCTGCAGGTAAAAAGGCTTTACCAAACAAATGGGTTTATAGGTTGAAAGAGGAAGATGGAGGTAAGAAAATATTTAAAGCCAAATTAGTGGTAAAGGGATTTGCACAGAAAAAGGGTATTGATTTTGATGAGATTTTTTCTCCTGTTGTTAAAATGACTTCTATTCGTATTGTTTTAAGTATTGTGGCTGCTGAAGATTTGCATTTAGAACAGCTTGATGTTAAAACAACCTTTCTCCATGGTGATTTGGAAGAGGAAATATATATGGAATAGCCACAAGGATTTGAGGTCAAAGGTAAGGAGAAACTAGTGTGCAGATTGAATAAAAGTTTATATGGCTTGAAGCAAGCACCTCGGCAATGGTACTTGAAATTTGATAGTTTTATGGCTGAGCAAGGCTACAACATGTGTAATTCTGACCATTGTGTTTATTTTAAGAGGTTGGATAATGACAACTTATTTTGTGTTTATATGTTGATGACATGTTTGTAGCTGGGTCTAACATGGATCACATAAGTGAGCTAAAACAACAGCTTAGCAAAATCTTTTGCTATGAAGGATTTGGGGGCAGCAAAACAAATCCTTGGTATGAAAATTTGTAGAGATAGGAAAAACAGAAAATTGTTTTTATCTCAGGCTAATTATGTTGAAAAGGTGTTGCAGAGATTTCATATGGAGAATGCAAAAGCTGTCAGCACACCTTTTCCTAGTCATGTTAAATTAACTAAGGATATGTGTCCAAAGACACAAGAGGAGGAAGACAAAATGTCCAAGGTACCATATGCTTCAGTTGTAGGCAGTTTAATGTATGCCATGGTATGTACGAGACCGGATATTGCACATGCTGTAGGAGTTGTTAGCAGATATTTGAGTCATCCCGGAGTTGAGCATTGGAATGCGGTAAAATGGATTCTTAGGTACTTGAGAGGTACATCCAATAATTGTTTATGTTTTGGGGGCTCTAATACTGATTTAAAAGGCTATGTTGACTCAGATTTGGTAGGGGATATAGATACCAGGCGATACCACAGGTTATGTTTTTACAGTTGGTGGGACAGCTGTGAGTTGGATTTCTCGATTGCAGAAGGTGGTTGCTTTATCCACCATAGAGGCAGAGTATGTTGCTGCAATAGAGGCGGCAAAGGAGATGATATGGCTGCAACTTTTCATGGATGAGTTGGACAAACAATAGGCTGGAAATTACTTGTTTACAGATAGCCAAAGTGCTATACATCTTGCAAAGAATTCTACTTTGCATTCTAAAACAAAACACATCCAGTTGAGATATCATTTCATTCGGTCAGTGTTGGAGGATGGATAGGTTAAGCTAGACAAGATACATACAGATGTCAATCCAGCAGATATGTTTACGAAGGCGGTGACAAGGGAGAAGCTGAGCTCCTCTTCAGCTTCGGTTGGTCTTCAAGGTTGAATTTAAGTATAACAGAGCAGCAGGGTCCAAGGTACTTATTTCCAGTGGGAGCTGTAATGGTAGCAGTGTCGTCTAGAATCAGTCTCCAAGTGGGAGATTGTTGGTATGTGGTGACTGATCATGGTATACTGTACACCCCGGCAAGGATAGGGGCCAGGGTGTACAGTATACCATGATCAGTCACCACATACCAACATCACCGATGGGGTGAGGTCTCGCCGAAGTGGAATGGTCTTGGTATAACCTCTCGCCGACCGCTGTGGTCTCCCTGAAATGGTCCAAGCTCGCTGAAAGATGAGGGAGTCAACATGATGTCTTGTCAACGACTGGTGGCCTCACCGAAGGTTGTTCATAAGATTGTTGCATTGAGGGGCCTCCGGGGAAGTGTTTTGCGTTCGGTGTGAGGTCTCGCCGAATGATCGCGGTCTTGCCGAAGGATTGTGCCTTCAGTGTAATATTCTGAGCTCGGCGGGATGTCTTGCCGACCTGATGAAGTCTCGCCGAAGGATGGTGCCTTCAGTGTAATGTTTTGACTTCGGTGTAAGGTCTCACTGATACATGGGAGTCTGGCCAAAACGACCAGTGTCGGGGATAATGTCTGGTCGACTTGCGGGAGTCTTTCCGAAAGATGGGGGCTTCGGGGTAATGTCTCACCGACTCATGGTGGTCTTGCCGATGGTTTTGGATATCGGTATGACACTTAAGGACTTGCTATAATGTCTGGCTGATAGCGATAGTCTGGGCGACAATTTTGGATATCGATATAACTTTTGCAGCTCGGTATGACCTCTTTCCAACAGTTCTAAGCTATGCCAATTGCTGCTATGAAGTATAATCGCATCGGGGAGACACGGTTAGTGTCTCACTGACATGCGATTCAGTTTGAATGATTTTTGACTGCCTGGAAATATTACGTGGTGTCTATTCAACCAATCAGAGGAAGCTGAAGGCAAACCAGTGGCAGTTGGACTGTTACGGCTATTCTTGTGAGGAAGATCAGTAGAGCATAAGCGAAATGGATCTACTTTGGTTTGATGGATGATTAGGGCATGTGAATTCAGTTCAGAGGGCGTCTGATGCTACTTCTCGAAGGAGGTCAACTTGCAGGAAGATCTGGAACAAGAAGAAATCCGAAGGGGAGGAGGCCACGAGTCATAATGACAACTGTGATGTCTACTGGAAAAGGTGGATCGATATTTATGATAATGCTTCAGCACATTCAAAGCATCTCTTCAAAGAAGTCTCGAGGGTGGAGACGAAGGCCAAAAGTTAATGCAATGGTTTCAAAAAAATCTAAGGGCTACTCCTGAGGGCGATCCTTCACCGACATGGACACAGGGGATGCAAATTGAATGCATTAACTTTATTCCAAAAGATCTGAGGGCCAACCCTTCTGTCATCGACTCATTTTGTAAACCCTAGGGCAGAGGCCGACACTTTTGAGTTTTGTTGTATATATGGCATTTTTGCCTCATTTTGTAGAGAGTTCTTCTTATGCTTTTCAAAAGTTTGTGACTTTTGCAGTCCTTTCTTAGATTAGAAAACTTTTGTAACTCATTTGGAGCATGATATATAGAATTTACCTTGGTTACCATTGATGGTTCAATTTGCCTTCTGGTTCTTGCAAAATAGTATGCATTTTCAGGTGATTGATTAAGCTACTTCATGAAATCTTTCTATTTCCTTATAGCTTTGTATCATGTTAGCATGCCTTTCTTTGCAAAATTAGTATTATGTAGGTTACAAATTGTGTTTTACTAAATTGCACATGAACTTTTAATTTGTGAAAAATTGCTTTTCCTTCTTAAAAGTGTGTGCATGTCAAACCTGTTTGTGAAATACTTATGCATAATCTACAGAAACTTGTTGTGCAGTCCCATATCCATCATCAGTATTCAAGTGTAACCTGAGTGTCTCATTGCTCTTGTCAATTTGGTGTATCGCCATCGGTTTTAATTTTCATCCTCCCTTTTCCTTACAAAGATCAGTAGTTAGGTGATAACACAAAGGAAGCCGGCCTTCTTCGGAGGTTCTTTTCCATTTTTTTTTTAGGTGACCCACAACCTGGAAAAGTACCCATGTTTCTCTAAAATATCAAGTTGCAAAACTTGATAAGGGTGCAAATTTCAGTAGATAACACTACTCTTACTCAAATTATTTGTACTTCATATACCCTTGATCATTTGCATTATTTAGATCACCTCTAGACCATAATGAATGCTCTTCCTTTTTTGTAGGTGAAGTAAATGGCTAGTCATGCAATAAATTTTTCCATGCATTTATTCTAGCCATAAGGGCTTCATTAAAATGAGATTTTTTGTCTATTTATTCCTTTCTTGTTCAAGGTCATTTAAAAATTATTAGTATTTAGGGCCATGCCATTCTTATCCAATTCCTTGATTAGTAATTATATGGGGAGGAATATCATTTGGGTGTTCACGAATGTCTTATTTTTTGCTATAAGATTAATTACATTATTTTTAGAATGCATTGTTGTACAGGTAGAGAAATTTCTTTCCATGTATGTTCTTATTTTTTAAGTTCACTTCCCAACTTCTTGTTATAGTTTCCTCTAAACCATGATCACCTCCCATCCATGTTCGAGCCTTTTGAATATAATCTATATTGTTACAACAAAACATTTTGCAGGGATAAGGACAAGAAGAACTAAATCAAAATTAACCAAGAAATACTTTTTGAACATAAATTTGAGGGGGAAGGCACCTGGATAGTTCCTAACAAACTTTCCAAACTATTGGTTTTATTTTCTATATTAACCCCTAGCCCTAAGGATTTTATTAGTACATAGACAAAGTGAGCAACTTTATCAAATATAAAGACACCTATCCTCAAATTAGGGGTTGAAATGGCCAATGAACAAGAGGATTAAAAACCTCTTCTACACTTCAAGCCTTGCCAAGCTCAGGAGGGTAATCCTATAGATTCTTTCAAGATAAAATAGATAAAATATTTAAAAATCCATATAAAAAGATGACTTTGTATTAAGCTTAGAATGATACTTTTTGTTGAGGATTGCATACATTCAAATCACATATCTCTTACTTTAGGAAGCTAAGTTGAATGATGCAACTTAAGATGAAACTTGGTTACAAATCCATGTAGATATATTCATTTATAGTTGATTACATCATTAAACCAATAACATAGATTATACAACAATCCTTTAATAGTTTTTATTCTCAAGTTCACATTAGTTTTATGAGAAATTCACAACCATGGATTTTGCACAATGGTAGAATGAATAAACTACAGATAACTTATTTTAATGCTTTACATGATTTTTCTTGATTTTAAATGGAAATAATAGTTAGACTTCAACCATCAAAATGGTGCCTATTCCTACAACACATAGTCAAATTCAGATGAAACCCTAATGAAAAAGTAAACCCTAACTCTCTTATGATTTTAATGTGCTCGAATATATCTTGTAGAGCTTAAACCAGGAAATGCCATTCTACCCAAAAATACATCTCTACTTCATAATACACTAGCTTAAGAGCTCCATGTATTAACCATGAAATGATTTTTTCCTAGTATACATTTGCGCAAAAGAGAGATGTTTTTAATACCATCCCTTGGATGCAAAGTAACACAAATCAACACAAAGCACAATAAATGTGAACTTACAGATTCCTTGAATGCCCTAAAAATCTTAAACATAAATGGAGATAGGTTGCAACAATGGAAAATTTTATATTTGATATTATGAAAAATTTACAAAGCCATGAAAGATTTCAAACAAACCCAAAAATTATTAAATTTATGTACATAAGTAAAATGAATATTTGTAGCTTAACCCATATGATATCACTAAAAATTATGAACAAAGACCAATTGATTACAAGAGAAATGCATACCCATAAATATATTTACAACTAGAGGATTTACCCAAAGAGAAGATGTGGCCATGTTGCACTCACAATGAAGAACCATAATTTTGAAGTCATTAATAAAAAAAACCATGCACCAAATTCATTCTCTTGGGACTCAAAAATACACTTGTAGGCAGGAAAAATTGGTTCTTTAGTGATTCACCATCATGTTGGTCAATAACATCTAGATTTGTGTACAAGATGAAAAGTGCCTACAAAATCTATTGAAAAGGGTCCTAATAAATGACATGAATGCTCAAGATCTGCACTTTTTAACTACTATGACAAATGAAGGTATGGATGTCACACTATTTTCTCCTTCAAATCCATGCCAACTTACATAAAGAAATATTTTTGGGCAACATTAGACCTTATTTGGTGGTTATAGGGCCATATCGGCTCATTAATGACATCCTACGCTATTTTATCCTTATCACTATAAAATTATGTTTAAATTTCTGCCCAAATTATGAAAAATTCTTTTTAGATGGATTTTTTTAGTAGTCATTGCATCAAATATGGTCATAAATGGCCTTTTGGACATGTAGGGAGGTAGATGGGATTATAAAAAAATACGGGATTTTTGAATCATTGAGGACTAGGAATACCTCATAAATCATGCTAGTTGGAGGTCAAAGTTGGGGAATTGGAGGTGATTGGGAAGTCATGATTATGGAGGGAAGTCTAAACAAATAGTCTTGATCAGATAAAATAGTGTTAGAATGTTCGGGATTAGGGTTCATAGATGACTCATACTTGGTACCACTTTGAAAGGAAGTCCACTCCTTAAAATCTAATAGGAAGTATAAGGGAATTTATTTAGTGACAAAGTTTTAGAGATGCACTAGAAGTACTAAGGTTAAAGGGATGGGTGAAATTTTGACTATGAAAAAAATGATTGAAAGAGTTAGCAAGGTTCATGTGTTAGGCATGGTGGAAAACAAGTACTCAAATAGAGGGAGTGTAGATTTCATGAAAAATATTGAACTAAGAGTTAGGAGGAGTCTAAACAAGGGACTTGGATAAGGTATAACCTAGATCTCTAGTCTAATAGATAGGAAAATTTTGATCAGTGAGGGGCTAGGACATTGGGTTCATGGATGACATATGAAGGGTACTGGGAAGGGAACTTTGATAGGTTGATGAGAATGATGAAGAGACATGGTAGAATAAGGAAGTTTGAAAGTTAAACAAAAATTTAAAAAACAAGTGTTTAGAAAGGAATTTTAAGGATTAGAACATGGGGATGCCATGAAAATGGTTATTGGGGGAAGAAAAAGTCTAAAATTTTCACATTACAAAACATTTAAGGCAAATAGTGAGGAACTTGGAGTTTAGGGGAGTAAAGGAGATGATACATATGCTAAGGGAAAGTTTTGTATAGGAAGGGATCATATTTTTTGGGCTCAAATGAATGGTATGCAAGTAAGGGCGAGGTTGATAGTCATGGAAAAGATTATCAATATTGGATGGAAAGGTATGTGGGGAGGATGAAGTTCAAAAACAACAAGACTAATCCAAACAAACCCTACCTTCAATAAATTATCATCAAAGAAAAATGATATAATCAATGAGAAAAAAAAATTCTTCCCTTTTGGTTAAAAAGGGCCTCCATTATCCATTGAAAGCCATCCCCATCACAATCATGAGATTCCACTATCAATATTTTGGCCTTTATTTTTCATCTTCCACACTTAAGTAGAGAACCATAGTTAGGTTAAGTTTTCAAATATTTAGATTGAGAAATGGTAAATAATATTGGTAGAATAGAAATTCACCTTCCCTTCATCTAACTCCATAAAATCCAAGCAATCTTTTGATTGATAATCCATCAAAGGAATCACATCACAAAATTATTCCATGCTTTTTAGGACTTGGAACAATGGGGCAATCTAGAGTTTTCAAGATAATAGTTGGCGAAAGCACACGTTAGTAATATATCTTTGGAGGAGAGGTAGAATCAACAAAGAACATTCCATGATTACGTTATACAAAGTCTTCCTTTTGGTCAGTTGAATTCCATTACCTAGTTTGAAGCTAAAAATACTTGTATCTAAAGAAATATTTGAGGATAAATTATCCAAAATATCCCAATTGATTGAAACCGAAGCATCTAAATGACAAGCCTTGAAAGTTGAGGAATTGATTCCATTAAATCTTGGAGGAATAGTGAAATAAAAAACAAACTTAGAGAGATCAACCGGTGTGCAAACCTTACAAACCACCTCCTAGAGACACCAAAATCCTCATCAATTTTAATAAAAGGTGCCAATCTTCTTAATTAGTTACTAAGTAATGGAAATATTCCATAGATCCAAAGGTAAATTGTACAGTCTTAATCACAAGGGATCTTTTGAGATGGGAGGTGTATTAGGATCATGAACAAACAAAAGATCTTGAATTTCCAAAAAACCATGGACCCTTCTCTTATAAATGATCTTGGTCTTCGATGGAATTAAAAAGATAAAAAATAAATAAAAATTCCCTAGTCTTTAACGACTTAAAAAAGAATGGAAAATAATCTCTAATGAAGATAAGGGCAAATTTTCCACCTTGCTCCAAGTTGTTTTCATCCAATAGGAAATATTATCAAAAGATAATTTCCTCCCCACACATTTTCAAATTAAGGATGATAACCAATATCCTCCACAATGGTTGACACAACTAACTCTCTCTCTCTCTCTCTCTATATATATATATATATATAAGTTTTGGTAACTTAATTTTTTAAATTTATGTTACAAATATCTTTATCTTTTGTTTATAGTGAGAAAAAAACACCCTATATAATATAAGAATTTGTAGAGTAGAAAATTGCATATCCTAACACTTTTCCATTTTTGTTTTATGTCACTTTGGATTGATGTATTGATACATGTTTCTAGTTCATAATTTGACTATTTTGGTGCACTTGTTGACCCAACCATACTCTATAATTTAGATATGGCTCATCACTCTTCTATTCATTTTTTAGATCCCATTCCCAACAATTTATCCACATTGGACAAAATCATAATAGTGATCCTATCTTTGGACATGATTATGACATTGGAAGACATGATTACAACTATGATTTGTTGATTAGATAATGGAATAAATGCAATGAAAATATAAAATTAAGGTTTAAAATTTAATTTAGATCTTGTGATAAACCATTATAAATCTAAAATAAAACTTGAAGAGGCATGTGGGAATTAAAATCAACAAGTGTGTTAGTTCCTAGTCATGCATGTCTGAAAAGTTGTAGGTTTGACTAAGTTTTTACCTATTGTTGCAATTACCTTATGTGAATTCACCTCTTATAACTAATATGAGAGGCCATAAGTAGTTTTCCACTAGTTAATGTTTTTCTAAAATATTGCCACATGTCATCCCTTGTTGCTTAATGTATGCCCAGGTCTAGGAAAATATCATTTTTTGTATTAGTCATTTCCTTAGTGTTTTGTGTGCTATTGATGTATTAATTTGTTAGGGTTGTCCATATTGACGCATGCTTCATGCTTCACTTGATCTTTATGTCCCGACCAAAGGTGCATTAATGTTTTTCCAAGTATAGAATGTGTTAGCTTATCAAATTGTTAGGGTTGTCATGGTAGTCATAAACTCTAAAATTTTAAGTAAATAAACACCTTAGAAAATTTTCTATTGATGGGGTGTGGGAATTGTACTTCCATCGGTACCATTTCCTTTGCATCCCTGATCTCCAACCATTGACAATTTACTTTTGGAGTCAAATTTTTATTTGTAAGACTATTAGACTTGGTTTTCCCTTCATACCATCTTTGACTCCCAAAACTTGTTCAAATGCAAATTTCTTCTTAAATGTTTCTCGTCGAAATTGCATGCCTTCCCATCCTTGAATACCATTTCCCTATCACTTATGAATCTCCAAGATCTACCAATTCCTTATTACTTTTTTAAGTATCAAAATTCCCTTCACCTTGATACCTCTTTTGAGGTATGCCCCACACCTCTTCCCCTATAATTGTCAAACATCCCTCTCATTCAATACCCATAAAGCCCTACATACCTTAAGAGGGATGAGCTATCCATCACCCTTGATTCTCGATGCCTTGATAGGTGGTATGAGGTAGGTATATATTAAAATTAAAATTTCTTTCCCATTTTTTATTGGCTTCTTGCCAACTAGCTAAAACGACCTAAAATGCCACATGTGTGCCAAAAAAAGACATCAACACACAAGAAAGGTAGTCACAACTCTTTTGACATGATTATTATAAAGCAAATTTCAGTGAAAAGCGATTAGGCTTTCATTTATTCTCATAACATAACTTAGTTTGTGTTCCCTAATCTCAAATTCTCAATGAATTTTGTAGGTTAGCTTCCTCCATCCCTTATGAGAAATTTAATGACAAGATTTTCAAAGTTAGAGGACATGGTTTCTCCGTGTGAACTCTATCAATTATGTTCTAGGGCCACGTGTACTGATCAGTTTTTATGGTAAAATATCATCTAGATCAAGTTTTAACCAACGTATATGACTGCAAATCAAATTTTTGAGTTTACATGTAACTTGACAATGCAATTTTTTTCATGGTTTTTATCTTATTTTCATTCCGTCTCCATGATTTCTTAAGAGTTTTAGAGGATTCAAGAAAACTCCAAATGTACATTTTTTTTTGGTATCAAAATTCTACTAGTTTGCATATGAAGGGTGCAATAAAATAATTTCATTTTGTGCAAATTCTATATCGTGTGAAGAAATTTCAAAGTTAATGCGTGAAACTCTAAGATATTTTATGGATTATTAACTAGAGGTTATATTTTTTATTTTAAAAGGCATTTGAGGGTTTGAGCTCTACGAGATAAAATCAAGTGAATTGGTAGATTGAAATTGGGGTGACATAAAATATATTTAATGCCTAATAATAATTTTTTAAAGTTTGGTCTACATGGTGTCAATTGAGGGGCATAAAATTATGAAATGCATTGTGGCTATATGTACAAGGCTGTAGGTAGTGAGATGAGCATGGATGAAATGCAACTAGAAAATTAAACCATTCATTTAAAATTGCTACAAATTTTTTATACAATTCTACTATAGGGACTAAAATTAAAATTGTTTAAATTGTTATAGGGACTGTGTAGGCTATTGGAGCTATATGATACAAAAATTGTGTAGATTTTTGGAATTATATATTATAGGAATGATGTAGATTTTTGGAACCGTGTACTACAAGAACTATAAGTGAAATTATACTTTATTACAAATAACTAAACATTATCAAAATGTATTCTCTAATTACCAAAGTAATAAATAATTAAATTTATGAGAGCTAATATAAACTATTATGATTACTAGTAAACATATTCAACAAGCTACAATCTATGATTTACAATATAAGTTGAAGCAAATGAAATTAAAGAAATAAAAATAAAAAATAAAAAAATAAATTCATTACCATTTCATGAGAGTGGGCCAAGCACATTTTCCTTCTTCCACGGCCTTTAAATTCTTCATTTTTGAAGTATTTTTCTTTGAAAATTGATGGGTCTGAACTACTTCAAAAATGCATCATTTTCAAGTTTTTATTTTTTCCACTTGTTCTTTTTATTTCTTCAAATTAAATTCAAACTCGCTTCTTTTTCACCAATTGTCTCATAGCATGTGGTGTTGATATGTAAACAATTTTTTTCTTCTAAGATTTATCAACACCACTATTCACAATAATTTTTTAAGAAGAAATCTATCTTAAAATCTAATCATGCATCTATATGATTTAACATAATGCAAATTAGGATTAATCACCTAGACAACATCTACAATGATGCAAAATTTCTTCCTAACATGCTAGTCCTAACTCAACTCACCAAGCTAACATGCCTTTAATACCTTTCCCTGAAAATGACACCAAAATGGTAGGCCAAAAATGAGATGACATAAATTTTATTTAATGTTTAATAATAAAATTTTAATTTGGTCTATGTTGTAACATACCCAAAGAATAAATTTTGATGGTGTGGCGAAGGGGAACCCTGGTCCGACCAATATAGGTGGTATTATAAGAGATTGTTAGGGCAACTTGGTTGCCGGGTATGCTAGTGGTATAGGTACCCACTCTTCTATGGTGGCGGAGTCTCGTGCCCTGCTTAAGGGCGTTGAGATTGCTGTCACTTTGGGCATTAAGAATCTGGAGATTGAAGGGGATTCTAAAAATGTGATAGATTCTATTAATTTGGGCCGTCTGCTTGGTTGGAACTTACAAGATATTCTTCTAGATATTAATATCTTAATCTCTAAATTTGATAGGTATCACCTATCTCATATCTTTCGGGAAGGTAACCAGGTGGCTAACGGCTTCACCAACCTGGGGTCCACCTGGCAGATTTGCAAATATTGGAAAAAGATTGATGTTCTTATGATATCTATTCAAAGGTTAATCCTCTTGGAGTGGAGGAATTACTCTATTATTAATGATTGATCTGCCATTCTTTTTCAGGTACAGGTGGCACTCCCTGACGGGTCATTGGTTGGTTTGGTCTAGGAAGAGTGAGGTGTTTGGGCTCAAGTGGGTTGCCACGTGGGTTTTTCTACTCATGGTCATTTTTGGTGGGGCCTCTAACCCTTACGGGCTACCTTTTCAATGGTACAACAAATCTCTTCAAATCACATGGAGTTGGTGTATAAGGATGTACTCCGCCATCTCTTTTAATAATTCCAAATAAAGGCATCTCTTACGCCTTAGATTTTATCAGATGTACTTAAGTATATCTAATCTGCCTCCCGCATTCAATTGGCTTTGGGAAGTGTGTAACTTCTTCAAGTTGATGAGATATTTTGATCTAAATCCGAAACCCATTATTAATTCTATTTGGTTAATTTTTGGGTTGCCTTGTGATGATTATGGGCTTGTGTGGTAGATGTCATCGAAAATGACTGTTGAAGCGTGTGAACATCACTTTTCCTTTATTATGCCTTTTCATCCCGACACGTTGTAAAGTTTTTTGCAACGGTATTCTCTCCGGCTTTCTTTCTGTTTTCTGGCTTAGCTTTTTTGGCTACTTTGTGTTGTGGGTCACGATGGGCGAAGAGCAGGTTAGGAATGAGCCGGACAGTTGTGAGGAGTTTCACCAGGATCCCCTAGCTTGGCATATTTGTTTGGAAGGTGGGCTTGCGTTGCTCATGGAAAATATTGTGGGCCATGATGAGATGTTGTTGGCTTGGTTTGCTAGCTCTTGGAAGGATCGACGAATCACCTTGGGTGGCATTGCTTTTGACGTGGATGAAGAGGTAATTGGTAAAGCTACTAGCCTTTCCTATGAAGGCATGAAGTATAAAAAGCACACAAAAACGAAGGACTTGGTGAGTTTGAATGCATTTTTTAAAGGGAATGAGAAGCCAGTGAAAAAGTAGTCTGGCTTCGACCGAGAAGCATTGCCTAAACAGATAAGGTCTTCCTTTCCATCATGAAGTATATCACCCTCAAGGGTCTATTCAAGGTATTTTATTTTTACCACTTACCGCTGTTCAATCACTTAAGGTATAGGATGCTGCTTAGTTTCCCTTTCTTTTTGCTTTCTTCTTTGGAAAGTTCCATCAAAGAATCCTAGGAAATTGCCACTCTCAACCCTGATTCTCTGCCTCCTTTACTGTTGCACCAAGGCCTTATCCACAGACTCTACCATTTCCATTCACTTTGGTCACTCCCAAGCCCATCTCAGTTGTGAGAGTGGAAGAATTAGAATCCTCGAAAATTAACCCTGGAAACCCTTCCCCCGCTGTTTCAACGGGCTCTAAGAGGAAATCCCCCATCCTTGAGGATGTTCTTGGTATTGAGACTATAGCCACTTCTCCTTCGAAGAAAAAGAAAATTGAGGTTGGGTTGACCCAATCAAGTGCTATAGCTAGGCTCTGTGAGCTGAAACATAAGAAGGTTAGTAGACTGGCTACTAAGAAGAAAGGAAAAAATGTGTCTTCTTTCGAGGGTTCTTCCAGTTTCCAAGGAAGGTAAATGTGCTGAGGAAAAAGATTCTAAGGGTGATACTATGGTGGGGGCTAGCTTTGAGATGGGGATGGAGTATATGAGTGTGAGAAGATCCCATAGATAGGCACAATATAAGGAGGCCCTTGTTGATAATATCTCTAGTGACTCGGTTAGGTCTGGCAGCAGGAATGAAGGCATTAAAGCTACTGAGAAGATGAAGGATAAAGGACCCATAAAAGACCCAAGTCACTTCTCTGATTTAAACTAGATGCTTCGGCATGACTCTACCAATTCCTTGGATACTAGGGTTGGTGCTGAAAAAGAGATCCAGAGAAAGGAGGACAAAGCGAACAAGCTCAGAGGGCTGCATGAGCAGGTGGCTATGCTGAATTGTAAGGTTAATTGCCTAGCTCGGTTCACTATCAAGATGATTCACATGTCGGATTTCACTCTCTCGAATGTTGTCAAGGAGGAATTGGACAAGAACACCATGGATGAAGGCTCCAACTGGATTGGGGAGGATGTGTTAAACCTCCTGGTCAAGAAATGGGAGGGTTTAGACAATTAGTTTTTGGGTCTGTGCTATGTTGTGCCTATGCTATTACTAGGCTGTGTCTGTGTCTCTCGTATGTTGTTACTGTGATCTGTTTTGATGGTTTTTGGTTTTGATCCTTTTTGGCCCTATGGGATCGTCGTGTAAAGGGTACAACACCTTGTAAATGCTACTTATATTATCAAAAATATACCCAAAGTTTACCCTATTATTTTTACCCAAGTTTTAACTCAAATGTGAATAACTCAAGTTTTTAAAAACATGGAAATATTTTTTTTCTTTTCAATAACACGTTTGTGCATTGAGATAAACCATTTCTCATTACATTGCATAAATGATATAACATTACATAATCTTCAAGTAATGAACTCATCTTTCAAATACAATTACAATAGATTGAAGATCATATTTACAATTTCAAAGCTTACAAGAGCTTAATGGTGCAAGAGTATAATGGTCAAGATGTCCACATATGGATCACACATCTTCTTCTTCTTCTATTCCACAAGCCTCAAATGCCAACTACAAGAGGGAGAGCATCATCCAAGTGTTTTTCCTCCAATCATGGACATAAGCGATCCTCACACATCTCCTAACCGGTAGATGGCCCTACCCTTCAATGAAGAGTTTGGTATGGAAACCCTTTAGATATGCCTACCTGAGTATGGTGCTATGCCCTACATAACTAGTATTTCTGTACACTATGGATACCTGCCAACTCTGCATGACACTCCTAACTAGCTATGCAATACTAGCACACAATGAACCAACAAAGTGTATGTAGTGACTTCTACACTTACTTTGGCCAAATTTTTGATACATATATCAATTCCACTTTCTAAAGAAGTGGTGTCATAAGTTCACCCACCCCATTACTTGACTTGGAACTCTATTAACTTGTGAAAACTCTTGACTTGGTTTGACCTCGGGATTTAAATAACATAAACAATATTCCATTCAAAGGTGATAGCACACTTATATTGATCTAACTGACCAATTATATTTAACCCAACCTCTGTATTACCCTGACCCAAGGGATTAAACTATATTCCTACTTTCAAGGAATATGAGGATCCGAGAATGTAAGTTCTCTACTCATGGTTAAACTACCATAAATAGGTAAATTCATAAAATAACATCAATCCCTAGATGGTAATGGCATATTACTTCTAACATGATTTCAAACATTCATACAACAATAACACAAACACTTTCAAGCAGTGATAATACATAGTTTTAGAATTAGAAAGAGAAAAAGTAGATATATCTGTTGGTGTGAATTAAAGTCTTCTACCTAGTAATTTATCTCACTAGGGAATTAGGGGACTTATTCACATGATTAAGTTTACTTAGGATATAAGATTCTTTCTAGAAGGCTTAGTTGGATTTTCTAGAAATTATCTTATCTAGCTTTATGCATCATTTCCTAGGTAGTTAGTTTGTTAATCATCTCATGTCATAGGATTAAGACATATGTCACAATGATGTTCAATCCTATTCCTCACATTGCTTATATAAGGAAGTTCATCATACACTTTGTAACATACTTCATACCTCATCATCATTTTGATAGATCTTAATATCAAGCAAGCTCATATTCTTGCATACTCTCTTATAGAAGGTTTTCATTATTTTTTCAAGTGGTCTTGGGTGTTGAGCTAATCTTCAAATCTTACAATATCAAGCATGCTTGGAATGAAATAGCTCCCAATGATTATCTTGCAATTCCTTGCCCAACGTAAATGACTCTACTTGCTGCCTCCTCCGTTCTCATCTCTTCTTGTTGCTATTAAATCAAACACTTCATGCTCCTCAAACTCACAATATATATATTGCTCTGAAACTAACAATTATGTTGCTCACAAACTAACAAATATGCTGCACAAAAACTAACAAATAATTTTCTCTCTAACTCACACGAATACTCAAACTAGTTTCAGAATGCATAAACTCAAAAAAACACCTCTATTTATACAAAAATGGATAGTAGTTGTCTGATAAAAATAAGCTATGTTTCTTGCCACTTCTTACTTCCCTTTTTCCAGCTGTGGGTGTTGTTGTGCATATACAGTTACAAATATGCATTTGAAACCAACTCAACTATTTGCTGTACATTATTCCAGAATAGAACTTTTTTAAAAATGACACGTTGAAGTAAAATGATTTGCACAATCTCTTATTTTCCATCGCCCAAGTTGGGGCTTTAAATGAAATCAACATTTGCTGATAATACTTAGTCAAAGTGCCTATATTGAAGGTTGTGCAATAGCTCATACAACTCTTTTTATCGTGACATTCTTGTCACTATTTAATTGCAAGGTCTGCCACCACTCATGGCTGCCCTTAATGTTTTAAAACAACATTTAGAAACGTCTTATGACTTTGCCATCACGTGGTATATACACGCCACTATATGCGTGGCATATTTTCCATGTTATGTGGCTTCCATTATATATATATATATATAATAATAATATGTATTTATAATATCATATGTGTATATATATATTATAACAAATTTTATATTAGAATTTATATATATTAATATATATATGTTCCCATAATTATAATTATGTAACAATCAATTATATATATACATATATATATTTATCACTTAATATATATATATATATATAATACCATCATTTAAACATGATAATATATTCATATATATATATATATATATCCATGAGAATGTTCACATACATATTAGTATCTACATATGGGTATACGTGGACATTACTATCTATGTATGCTTATACCTACATATGTACACATGTATGTGCTATCACACACACACACACATATATATATATTCAATATATAGACATCTATCCATATATATATATATTATATATTTAGTAGACCAAATATATCTTATACTCATCAATAGAATTTAATCACTAGATCTCAAATCAACAAAACAATCAAAGAGAATTAAAGACAATCATCCCAACTTTCCTATCAACCCAAAAAACTATCAACATGGTTTAACACTGACTGATACCAAGTTCAGACTGACTTGACAAGACTTGTCTAACCTAGGCAGTGAGTTTGTGCATCTACTCAAATAGGTACACTAGTGGTTTCCATACCAACTTCCTCTCCTGGGCGATACTCTCCCTCTCCTCACTAGAGGGTTCCAACCTTTCCTGCATCCAACTTAGTACAACATGAACAAAGTTAGCTGATAACATGAAAATCATATTCATCATATATCATTTGCATCATTAAAGCATTTAAAAAGAAATCTCATCATATTGCATATTCATACATCTCATTTATTCATTGAAATTTCTCAAAACATAATCATGTATTAAAACATATTTATTCATAAAAAGGTAATGGTAATTGGTGAATACACAATGGGATGTAACATATCCTCTCCCTTATGAATCATCGTCCCTGATGATTTAAAGTATCAAAACATAAACATTTAACATAACAAAAATTGTTTTCATGAAATTTCAAAAGCTTTCAAAATATGAGAAAATTTCTACTTAATCTCTAAATAGTCTTCCCAAGTGGCAAAATCTTCAGCACCCTGGTCCCACTGGACCTTGCATTGAAGAACCTCTCTATTATGCAGGTGAAGCCTATGGCGTTTTGAGCACATTGAGAGGCTCAATCATTACCACTCCTATTGTACCTATAAAGCATTCCAATCAATAACATGATTACCTCATGGTATATACTTCTTAAGATATGACACATGAAAGACATTATGCATCCTAGCAAGAGATGGTGGTAAAGAAATTCAATATGCGACAGGGTTAACTTCTTCGAGAACCTCAAACTAACCTACATAATGTAGAGCTAGTTTGGATGACTTTCCAAAATTAATACAACTCTTGTGAGCTTTGACTCTAAGCAAAACCTTCTCTCCCATTGAGAAACTTCTGGGCACACGCTTAGCATCTATATAACTCGTTTTCCTATCATTTGCCTCCGCTACCTTTTCTTTATCAAACTAACTTGCTCCTCCATCTTTGATAACATTTCTAGCCCAAGGCTATGTTGAAAAATGAGGTGTTTTCTTAGCTTAATACTTTGTAAAACTTTAATATTGCTGATCTAAATAAGCTTTTTCCTTTGTTACATATTCTTTGTGGGTGATTATCTTGATTAATCCATTTTACTGTTGATCTGTTTTTCGGATCTAAGATGATTGCTTTAAGAACACATAACGATTACAATTTCAAACTCCAAATTACTAAAATGAATTTAACACACTGCATAATTAAAGTAATGGAATTAACAAAAGTGACGAAATTCAGAATGAGAGACAAGAAAGAGAGAATGCAAACAACTTGATAACAGAGTTCGTCGTAAGAACAATTACGTCTCCAGGCCCCTCTCCAAAGAGTAGACTGATCCAATTAAAATCTCCAGAAATTTGGAATTACAACTGCTACAAAGCTTTCCCCTTCAAGCACGACGAAATTCCAACATTTTCCGGACGTTTAGGATTAACAATTCATCTCTCCAAAATTCTCTTTAGTCTTCACCACCTAAATGTCCCCTTAAGCCTCTAAACCCCCCCTTTTATACCAAAAAAATTACTCAAATTGGTTACTAACCAATTGATTTTCAAATATCTCCCAAAATCCCTTTACATAGTAAAAATACTTGAAAATCCCCCCATTTACAAATAAAAATAATATTTAGTCTTCTACATATTATCTCAATTTTATTTAAGCCCTCCAAATGTTCATTTCCGAGCTTAAATTATCTTGGGGAGTTTTATTTGTTAATTAGGACTTATCTTTTATATCTATAGAGGGTCAAATCTTTTAATTAAAGGGGTAAACAAATTTCTAGTTTCAACAAAATGAAACGAGCTCCAATATAGTTCCGAAGGCCACTGATTGTGTAGCGGTTGATAGGCCTTTTGTTGACCGGCCGGTTCAGGGTTCAAAACTGCCAGCCAACTTTTTCCAATGGCTTGCAACTGTTTCCTTAACAAAAACAACCCGCCACCATATATAGTTGAACGTTGGTAGTTTGGTGTAACGATAGAGCGGGAAATTTAGAGTTGAAAGCGAATCCCCCCACATACTAATTTTATCAAATGACCCAACTTGCGAGCTGGTGGATGGAGACGTTGGAGCAGGTGCCACGTGGCATGCTGAGGAGGTGCCACATGGCAGACGATCATTTGCTGGTGATGCTGACGTGTCTGATGACTAGTTGATGACGTGGTGCTGACTAGGCTGCTGACGTGGCGTACAGATGACACGTGTCAATCAATGATTGGTCCGTACAAGATGACATAGATGCCACGTGTTAGATTTTGGGTGGTCCATGTCAGCATGATGATGTCATCACTGTACCTGGTCAACTCTAGTCAACTGTGACCTTTGACTGCTCATAACTCAGGCAAACAGAGTCTGATTCACGCAAAATGAACATCGTCGGAAAGCTTTCGACGGGCTCTTCGTGATGATGCCAACTTTGACCACTTTTGATGATGTCAAATTTTGACCCTTTTTTTCTCTGACCTGGGTCCTGGGTTGACCAAAGTTTGATCGAGCATATCTTGGGCTCCATAGCTCCGTTTGACTCCGTTCGAGTTGCATTGGAGTTAGAATTTTGGCCTCTTTCTGATGACGCCAATCCTGGAGAAAATTGAGAAATTTCAATTTTTGGTGAAGATCCTCCAGATCAGTCCTACCCACTGGAGAGCTTTTGGACCTCTGAAAGCTGGTTACTCAGAAAGTAAGTGAGGGTAAAGTTCCCTCACTTTACCAATCTCCATCCATTTTTCCTTGCTTGGATTCATCCCCTTCAGTCCCACTTTGAGGTACTCAACTGCTCCTCTTCGTGAAGTCCTAGTTTTCCTGTCTAGGATGACATCCTTTGGAAACTTTGACATGTACTCCGGTGAAAGATCATCAACTGATGGAACCTAAATGTTTGTGTCTTCATCTAGTATCATCGGAGGTTCGTACAACTTCAGATTCTCAACATTGACAACTGAATAGATGTGCATGTATGGAGGAAGATTAAGGTGGAAGGCGTTGGTTCCGATCTTTTCCAAGATCTCAAAGGGACCATACCGAATCGGCTTGAGCTTCCTTCCTTCGCCTTGCATTCTTTCCTTGCTGATATGTAACCAAACTCTGTCTCCAACCTAAAAATGGTGATCTCTGCGATGCTTATCATGTCGAGCCTTGTATTTGGCTTGAATCTTCTCCAACTATGCTTCCATTGCCTGATGAATTGCTTGGAATTTTTGGATGAACTTCAAAGCCTTCTTTGAATCATGGCATCCATCTTCAACATTGTATTTTCCAAAGGAAAAATCCATCGGTGTTTTGGGCACATAACCAAAGCAAGTCTCAAAAGGATACCTCTTTGTAGAAGAGTGTGCTACATGGTTGTAAGCATGCTGCACATAATGAAGACTCTCATCCCACAACTTGGGATGTTTGCTGTAGTAACCTTTGAGTAGATGCACAACTGTCCTGTTTACCACCTCTATTTGTCAGTCGGTTTGTGGATGGAAGGCTGTACTCTTCTTCAGTTTGGTGTCCATGAGTCCCCACAAGGCTGACCAAAATTCCCCTAGGAATTGAGAATCTCGATTTGATACAAAAGAAGTAGGTAACCCAAAGTGAACCCATACAAATTGAAAGTACATTTGAGCTGTCAGTTCAATAGTGACCTATTTTTTACAAGGCATTAAAATACACATTTTGCTGAACCGATCAACTACTACATACAGATAATCATGTCCCTTCCTAGACATAGGTAACCCCCCGAAAAAATCCATTGACACACTTTCCCATGGACATGATGGTACAGGTAGAGGTGTGTACAACCCCAATTTCCTATTGCTAGGTTTACTTGTTGCACACATGACACAACCTCTAATATACTTAGATATAGTTTCTTGCATACGAGGCCAATAACAATATTTCTGCAATTGAGTCATTATTTTGCTTACCCCAAAATGTCTTGCAATTAATGAGGTATACATTACTTCTCTGATTACCTGCGCTTGTTCATCTTTGGGAATGCATAACTTTCCCAAGTGATACAATAGTTTAACTTGCACATAGTAATCTTTCTCTTCTACATGTTTTCTTGCAATTAGAGCTAGATAGATTTCCTTAAAGTCTTCATCATTAGCATATTGTTCCTGAAAACTTTCATGTACCATGGAACTACCTTTAAGGATAATCAAAGAATTCATAACAGGAGGCCTAGATAGAATATCTGCTACTTTGTTATGGGCACCTTTCTTGTACTTAATTACCAAATGAAACTGTTGAAGAAAACCCATCCACCTAAAGTGCCTACTTTGTTATAGTTTAGATTGTGATTGCAAGTACTGAAGTGGCTGGTGATCAATGCGGATTATAGTTTCTTTCCCCATTAAGTAGTGTTTCCATTTTTTAACACTCTGAACTAATGCATAAAGTTCCTTATCATAAGTAGGATAGTTAATAACTGCACCTGAAAAATTCTTAGAGTGATAGCAGATTGGTTTACCTCCTTGCATTAGTATTGCTCCCATGGAAAATCCACTTGCATATGTCTCAAACTCAAAATGTTGGTGTAGATATGGTAAAGCCATAACTGGTGCTGTGCTCAACTTTTATTTCAAAGTGTTGAAGGCCTTCTACTGTGGACCTCCCCACTGAAAAGTTGTCTTCGTACTGGTCAATGCGTGCAATGGTGAGGTAATGTAGGAGAAGTTTGCAATGAACTTCCTCTAGTATTGAACTGCACCTAAGAAACTTTTGACTTCCATAACTGTACTTGGCTTAGGCCATTTTACAATAGCTTCGACCTTCACAGGGTCTACTTTCAATTGACCACCACCTACGACATAACCTAAGTACACTAGAGATGTCTTTGCAAATTCACATTTAGACATCTTTACATAAAGTTTTTCTTTTCTCAATACATCAAAAACTTTCTTTACATGAATTACATGATCTTCCCAAGTTTGACTAAATACAAGAATATCATCTAAATAAACTATGAAAAAATCATCAATAAAAGGACGAAAGACATCATTCATGACTCTCATAAATGTAGCTGGTGCATTGCAAAGCCCGAAGGGCATAACCAACCACTCGTAAAGTCCCTGTTTTGTCTTAAATGCAGTTTTCCAAATGTCATCTTCTACAATTCTTATCTGATGATATCTGCTATGCAAGCCTAACTTAGTGAAATAAACTGCATGTTTTAACTGATCAAGTAAATCATCAATTCGGGGAAGAGGATACCTGTTCTTTACCGTTATCTTGTTCAGGGCTCGATAGTTGATGCACATTCTCCAAGATCCATCTTTCTTTGGAACAAACACAATTGGAGAACCACAAGGAGATGTACTAGGACAGATGACTCCTTTTTCCACCAACTCCTGAACTTTCTTTTTGATTTCCTCAATCTGCAAAACTAATAAATGATACATGCCAATATTTGGAAGAGGTACATCTTGCTACAACTGAATTTCATGCTGTATCTCTCTCTTAGGTGGCAACCCCTTTGGCTCCTGAAATAAGCCATCATAAGCATAAACTATTTTGACCATCTCAGTTTTACGCTTAAGATCACACCCTTTAAATGCTTTAGCTTTTTCATCCTCTTTGGGTTTTACAAGCATTAACACAAAGTTCTTACTAGAATTGACCAACCTTTTCATCTTACTAGCATTAACTAGTGCAAGATTAATTTTAACTTTGTGTGCACGTATAATGTATTCTATCCCATCCTTAAAGAGATGATACTTATTCTCCCCCCTATAAAATATTGCTTTTCTTTCATACAGATAAGGACTCCCTAACACAAGCACACAAATATCCAAAGGAACATCTTCTACCTCATCAACAAATTTTGCAGTGATAGCAAATTTCAATTTACACTGTTTTGTTACCTATAGTTGAGCATCATTGCAAACCCATCCAAGTGGATATGGATTTGGATGAGGTGTTGTATCTAGATTGAGTTTCTTTACCACCTCTTCAGATATTAAGTTGACTTGAGAACCCGTATCAAACAGTGTATCAATCTTAGTGTGCTTAGTTACAACTCGAATATGAAACAATTCATTCCGTTGTTTATCAGCTTTAAGAGTAGATACTTTACTTGTACTTGCATTTGCATTAGAAACATTTGCATTAGAAGAGAGAATTATACCTTTCCCTTTACCTTGGACCCCAACAACAACAATTTGAGTTTCATCTCCAAAGTCGGATCCAAGATCTTGCTGAATCATTGCAACAGTCTTTTGCTTGCCTTTATTGCCTCCTTATCTTTTCGGCCTCAATTCGGGATGAAGCTTCCAACAATTCGAATCATCATGCCCCTCTTTCTTGCAATGGGAGAATGTGGGCTTATCACCCTCCTTCTTAACTGTAGCTGTCTTCTTCCCTTTGCCTTTATCTTTATCTTTTTATTTACCCTTAGACTTCCCCTCAGACTTAGATGGTTTCTTTGAGAAATTATCATTGAAAGTGTTCTTAACCCTTGACTCTAAATGAGTGGCTTGGAGTGACACTTCATCCAAATTATTAAGAATCAACATTAGAATAGTATGTCTTAAGTAAGAATGCAAACCGCCTATGTACTTAAGTAGTGTATCTTGAGTATACAATGGAACATTTAAAGCAATAGCCCATTTTATAAACTCATGGGTGTAATCTTGAATAGATTGACCCTTACCTTGCCTAAAGGTTTGAAAATTCATTGTTAATTGTTGCATATAACCTAAAGTATAAAATTGGTTTTTAAGGGTAGCAATAAATTCCATCCAAGTCATATTGACCTTACCATGGCGAGCAATTTCCTCCCGAGTCCTACTCTCCCACCAGGTGAGAGCTGTACCTCCCAACCAGAGAGTGGCTAATTGGATCATAGAAGCATCTTTTTTTAGGCCTTGAATCCTACAATACACTTCTATCTACTGGATCCAATCATCTAACTTTTCGACATTTAACTCACCACAATACTTAGGCAATTCAAATTTTACATCCAATTTGATAATAGGCTTAGACTTGCTTTTGAAAGGATTAACAGTAGTAGAAGAGGAAGAAGAAGAAGGGGAAGATGGAGAAGAAGGGGAAGATGGAGGAGATGGAGCTTCTGGATCTTTTCCTCCTTTGTCCTATTGATCTTCCTTCGTTTCTTGCTTTGACGAATCTCCCTTTTCGCGCTTCTCCTTTTCTGCATACAACTCTTCCACCATAGCCCTCATTTCGAGACAGGCTCGCTGAAAAGACTTATCATCAAGATCATGCTTAGTACTTTTTCCAACTTCAATTTCATCCATCTTTGGCAAAGTACTTCATTTGTCGATCTCAGGATTGTATTCTTCAAGTTCGCCTTCACCTCTTTGAAGCTTGGAGCGCGTTAGCATTCGATTCTACAATACTAGTCAAAACACAACTTTGATACCAAATTTAATCTATTTTTTGGATCTAAGATGATTGCTTTAAGAATGCATAATGATTACAGTTTCAAATTCCAAATTACTAAAATGAATTTAACACACCGCATAATTAAAGTAATGGAATTAACAAAAGTGATGAAATTCAGAATGAGAGACAAGAAAGAGAGAATGCAAACAACTTGATAACGGAGTTCGTCATAAGAATGACTACATCTTCGGGCCCCTCTCCAAAGAGTAGACTGATCTGATTAAAATCTCCAGAAATTCAGAATTACAACTGCTACAAAGCTTTCCCTTTCAAGCACAACAAAATTCCAACATTCTTCCGACGTACAGGATTAGCAATTCATCTCTCCAAAATTCTCTTTAGTCTTCACCACCTGAATGTCCCCTTAAGCCTCTAAACCCCCCCTTTCATACAAAAAAATTACTCAAATTGGTTACTAACCAATTGATTTTCACTCCCAAAATCCCTTTACATAGTAAAAATACTTGAAAATCCCCCCATTTACAAATAAAAATCATATTTAGTCTTCTACATATTATCTCAATTTTATTTAAGCCCTCCAAATGTTCATTTCCAAGCTTAAATTATCTTGGGGAGTTTTATTTGTTAATTAGGGCTTATCTTTTATATCTATAGAGTGTCAAATCTTTTAATTAAAGGGGTAAATGGATTTCTAGTTTCAACAAAATGAAACGAGCTCCAATATAGTTCTGAAGGCCATCAATGGTGTAGCGGTTGATAGGCCTTTTGTTGACCAGCCGGTTCGGGGTTCAAAACCCGCTGACCAACTTTTTCCAACGGCTTGCAACTGTTTCCTTAACAAAAACAACCCACCACCATATATAGTTGAACGCTGGTAGTTTGGTGTAACAACAAAGCAGGAAATTTGGAGCTAAAAGGTGGGGGGATCGAATCCCCCCACATACTAATTTTATCAAACGACCCAACTTGCGAGCCGGTGGAGGGAGACATTGGAGTAAGTGCCACATGGCATGCTGAGGAGGTGCCATGTGGCAGACGATCATTCGCTGGCGATGCTGATGTGTTTGATGACTGGCTGATGACGTGGTGTTGACTGGGTTGCTGACGTGGTGTACGAATGACACATGTCCATCAATGATTGGCTTGTACAAGTTGACGTAGATGCCATGTGTCAAAGTCTGGGTGGTCCATGTCAGCATGATGATGTCATCACTGTACATCGTCAACTCTAGTCAACTGTGACCTTTGGCTGCTCGTAACTTGGGAAAACAAAGTCCGATTTGCGCGAAATGAACGTCGTTGGAAAGCTCTCGACAAGATCTTTGCGATGATGCCAACTTTGACCACTTTTGACGATGTCATTTTTTGACCCTTTTTTTCTCTGACCTAGGTCATGGGTTGACCAAATTTTGACCGAGCATATCTTGGGCTCCATAGCTCTATTTGACTCCGCTCGAGTTGAGTTGGAGTCAAAATTTTGGCCTCTTTCTGATGA
Organism: Sequoia sempervirens; assembly: GCA_007258455.2. Classification (NCBI taxonomy): domain Eukaryota; kingdom Viridiplantae; phylum Streptophyta; class Pinopsida; order Cupressales; family Cupressaceae; genus Sequoia; species Sequoia sempervirens. Next base: position 3,934,099 of record VDFB02000011.1, read on the forward strand.
TGCCGATCTTGGAGAAAATTGAGAAAATTTAATTTTTGGTGAAGATCCTCCAGATCAACTGTTGTAGAATGTAGATAGAAGTTGATAGAAGTAGACAAGATATTAGAAAGATTACACAAGATGTACCATGGAGAAACCCTTTCGGGAAAAAACTCCACCAAGAATTATTCTATTATTCAATCTTTTGAAGTAGATTACAATAGCTTCAATTCTTGCTTGAGAATGCTTCTTCTGCCTTCACTAGAACTTCTTCACAACCTGCAATAAAATTAATAATAACTCTCTTCAACTTGCTTGAGATAAATAGGCTTTAATCAACTTTGTAAACTCAACATGAGTTACAATTACAATGCTCAAGCCCTATCCCTAAAAGGTACGCCTATCTCATGCAAAAAGGGTTATTACGTGAAAAACAATGTCAAATGGTAATCTTCATGCATTTGGGCGTCCCAAACTGAAGTGGCAACTGAACCTCTGTTCTGTAAATATCTCCAAGGCTTCATCCTCAAAGTAGGCGCCCAAAAGTGGTCCCACTTAACTGAGCCTTCAAAAATATCTCAACATGCAAAGGAGGTAATTCCAAGAAGACAACTTGGGCGCCCAAGTTGGCTCCAAGTCATTTCTTGTTAACTAAAACATTTACTCAATACCATTCATGCAAGAATGGTCTTCTCTTGTTAACTAGAGGTAGTCCCTGTTATCTGTCATGCAACTCAAGTTGTTAGCCATGCATTCCAAGTTAACTGAAGTCAACTAGCATTCAACTAAAACTAACTGAAGATAACTGAACCATAACTGAACTGAACTGAACTGAACTGAACTAATTCTAAACTGAACTAAACTAAACTGAACTGAACTGATCTGAACTGAACTTCATGCATGCAAACATCAAACCCTAACTCCTAGGATCTTTACATGCATTCATAAGTGTTATCTCTTACTCCAAATAGTTAACTGAACTCAAGGTGAGTGTCACCTTACCATGTGGGCGCCCCATGTGCCCCTATTATTTAGGAACTCACAATGGACGCCCTCACATGCTCCTAATATTTAGAATTAATTACAAATTCCAATTAACATGATTATTTCAACAAATATTAATCTCATCCTAATCTTAGTGTTGTTGAACACATTCCAAGAACTTAGGAGATACATGAAATAAATAATGTTTAGGATTGCAATTAAATGGCATCCTATTTCCAACAGGCTAATCCTATCTTCTAGCGTATTCTAACTTATAGGAGTTTAACACTTTCTTCCATATAATGCTTCAAATGAAGCTATTTTGATAACAAAATGATAAGAATTATTATATGCAAATTTCACTAATGGTAGATAATCTTCCTATTTGTATTATTGATCCATGCAATACATTCTCAGTATATCTTCAAACACTTGGTTTACCCTTTCAATTTGACCATTTTCCTTAGGGTGATAGCTGAACTTATGTTCAACTGTGTTCCCTATGCAAAAAATAAGGTTTACCAAAACCTCACCGTTACACGTGAATCCCTATTTGAGATAATCTTCTCAGGAACACCATGCAACCTAAACAACTCTTGCACGAGATTTCGAGCTATGACGGGTGTCCCATTTTTCAAACTCCCCAGAATAAAAAGGGCTACTTTGGTGAGCCTATCCACCACTACCAGAATATAATTATGCTTATTCCTTGACATGGGAAGTCCTTGTACAAAACCCATGGTAATGATTTTCTATTTCTTCTCTGGAATTTCATGAGGATACAATAGTCTTTCCGGGTGATGATGCTTTGCCTTCACTCTCTGGCACTCTAGACAACTTGTTACAAACCTTGCAACATCCCTCTTCATTCCTTTCTAGAAATATAATGGTTTCACATCATCCAATAACTTTGTTACTTTGGGATGTCTATAATAGGGTGTAATATGAACTTCTTTCAACACTGTATTCCTTAACTCCTCAGATTCTGGTACATAGAACCTTCGTCTAAACCTTATTATTCCATCAAGTTCAAAGTGAAACTCATCATATCTCAAATCTTACAGATCGTCCAAGAGTGCTTGTTTAACTTGCTCATAGTACTCATCGCCCTTGGACTTCAACAACACTTTATTCTTGAAATCAGTATGAATTGATATCATCAATGAGATATGTATCCTTTGACTTAGGGCGTCAACAACTCAGTTTTCTTTGCCCTTAATATAGTTGACCTCAAAGTCATAATCTGATATCAACTCGAGCCATCTCCTTTTTCATGCATTCATATTCAGTTGGGTAAACAAATAGTTCAAACCATGGTGGTCGGTCTTTAGTTCATATAGTTTCCCAAGAAAATATTGCCTCCACATTTGCAATGCATGGACAATTTTCACCAACTCTAGATCATGTAGAGCATAATTCTTCTCATATATGGCTTCAATTTTATAGATTCGTAGGTAATAACTCACCCATCTTGCATCAATACTCCACTTAGAACTTCTCCCGAAGCATCAATGATGACAGCAAAATCACCTTCTAGATCTGGTACTTTAAGTACTTGAGCCATAGTTAACTTCTCCTTAAGTTGATTGAATACTGCTTGACATTTTTCTAACCACTCAAACTTTTTCCTCTTTCCCTGCAATGATGTGATGGGAAAAGCTATCTTGGAAAAGTTGGCTACAAAATTTCTGTAATATCCCAACAAACCCATAAAGTTTCAGACTTCATGCACGTTCTTCGACGTTGGCCATTCTAGCACTGCTTTGATTTTAGATGGATCAACTACAATTCCCTCTTCTGAGATTACATGACCCAAATACTATACTTTCTTTTGAAATAAGGTATACTTTGAAAGTTTTCCATAAAGTTTATTCTCCCTCAAATGTTGGAGAACAATCCTCAAGTGCCAGAGTTCTTCTTCCTCATTCTTAGAATACATAAGAATTCCATCTAAGAAGACTAACACAAACTTGTCTAAACAATCCCTGAACACATTGTTCATTAGGTTCATGAATGATGTAGGCACATTCATCAGTCCAAAAGGTAGGAATATGAACTCATAATGCCCATACCTTGTCCTAAAGGCCATTTTATAAATGTCTCCATCTTTGAGCCTAAGCTGATGGTATCCTGATTGTAGATCAATCTTTGAGAATACCACTACCCCACACATTTGATTGAAAATATCATCGATACATGGTAAAGGGTACTTGTTCTTTATCATTGCTTTATTTAACAAACGATAATTTATACATAAGTGCAATATACTATCCTTCTTCTTCACGAAGATCACTAGTGCTCCCCAAAGTGATACACCGTGTCTAATTAATCCCTTTGACAACAACTCTTGAAGTTGAGCTTTTAACTCCATTAGCTTGGTTGTGGTCATCCTATATGGGGAGCCCTAGATATAGTTTCTGACCCTGGAACTATATCAATAGAGAAGTCAAATATTATTTTGGGAGGTAACCTAGGTAGTTCATATGGGAAAACATCCTCAAATTCCCTTAGAATGGGATATTTCTCCATATCCGATTTCTTTGATTTCATTGTTTCTCCTTTAGCTTCTTGAAGATCATGGGGTTCATAGTACATCACGTCATCTTGAAAGATAATCTCCTTGTGCTCATCTAGCTTTTCCATTTTAATCACAAAAAGTTGAGAACCCTTTTTCTTAGCTCTATGCATCTATACCACAAAGATTTATCACAACTTTACTTCCCTAGGTGTACCTTGCAAGTACACCCTATTCCCAAGGTCATCTAGGTACTCTACTATTTTGGCATAATAGTCGACCTTGGCTCTATGCATCCATAGCCAATTCATCCCTGGTATGACATCATATGATCCTAAGGGTGCTACATAAAGATTCACTTCTGTTGAGAAACTCAAAAGTTCAACCCTTGCCTCAAAAAGACATTGCTCTACCTTTGCTCTTGTTTGGTTTGCATATTCTACATACCAAGAATTTTCCATAAATCCAACTTTCCTAGATAAGTTACTAGCTAGTTTAAGAGAAACAAAATATTCTATTGAACTAGTGTCTATTAGAGTTAAAATTGGTATGCCAAGTAAAGTACCTGGAACCTCTATTGTCTAGTAATTTGGTACTCCACCTATCGGTTGTCCAATGCTGCATGAATTCTTTGCTAGAAGCCATTTTCTAAGGAGGTAAGGGATTTTTGTGAGGCTATGTCCCTTGTGTCTTGTTGGGACACTGGTTAGCGTAGTGGTCACCACCACATAAGAAACATTCCCTTACTGGTCCTTACCTTTTTGTTGGCTTTCCAAAATTCTCTTCATTCCTTTTGGGGTTGTTGTTGCTACCCCTGCAATCACCCCTAGACTTATTCTAATTGTTTCAGAATCCCTTATCTCCCTTCCTCTTAAAATATTTACAGTTGCCTTTCTTCTTAAAGGTATGATTGGTTTGTGACCAGTTAAACCTTTTTCGACTCTTCTCTCGGTACACAGAAATAGACTTCAACTTTTGCTCCTGCTTGATGGATTTTTTCATACACTTGGTCCATGGTGGTAGGACCATGTACATCTACCTCACCTCTGATTTGGGAGTTGAGACCCATTATAAGTTTATGGATTCAAAACTGCTTGTCCTTCTGGTACTGTGGTATGCACTTGAAGGCGAGTGAATTTCTCCCAGTATTCATTTATAGTGGACTCTCCCTATCTTGGATTTTGAAATTCCATCAACTTATAATCAAAATAAAATTGAGGAAGCCACCGGTGATAAAAGTTTACTATGAACTCATCCCAAGTTAGATTTAATGAGCTAAGACCAAGCTCCATCTTCTTGTTCATCCACCAAGTGGATGCTTTGCCAAATAGTTGAAAAGCTCCCCAGACGGCCATAGTCACTTCAAAATAATTTATTAGTTTGAAGCACTTCTCCATCTCAGTGAGTCATGCTTCAACAACATCCACACTCGTGGTCCCTTTGAATTTAGGAGGAGTGACTTTTCTTGTATCTTGAGACAGTTCTTGAGCAAGCCAATTTCTTTTAGTCCTATCAAATCTTGATTTAGATTCGTCACTCCCATGATCACTTAAGGTAGTACGGTCATTGGAGTTTTCTTTTTCTTCTTTCTTTGGAACCTCTTGCTCTGGTCTACCTGTTCCCCTAACCTCCTACTCGAAGTGGCCTATCCTATCCCTTGCTTCATTTAACATAGTTATTATTTAATCTAGTTTGGCCTTGAAGTTCCTTGCGGTTTGACCCACTTCATGACTACCTCCAGACTTATTTCTTGTTCGAACTATTCTTATAGATAGTATTCCACCTGGAGGTTTCATTTATAATTACCTCCTATAAATATTTATTTAATAACTCTAAAAATTTCATCATTCAATCATTCACATTCAATAAGGTAAATAAGAGAAAATTTTGCACAAGCTTTTTCCATTTATTTTCTTTTATTATCATCATAAGGATTTCAATCATCCTTTACGTAGATATACATAAGATGACTATTAATAATAGTTGAGGGGAGCATATCCCTCAGATTCAATTTCAGAAACATGGTTGAGGGGAATGTATCCCTTTGACTCACTATTAGATATGATCACTAAGCTTGGGAGACAAGGGAACACAAGGGTCCCTTCTAATAAAAGGTGGACTAACATTCCACTCCATGGGAATATCCCTTGAGAGTGGGAAAGAATCAGACCTAGCTAGTGAATTAGGAGGTATGAACTTGGCTGATTTTTGCATTTTCTTCCTCTCTAGTTTAATACATGACAATGCACTACTGAGAGTTTTGGAATCTCCAAGCCATATATCTCCATTGAAATTGGTTCCTTCTATAGTTTTAACTATGGGCTCTCGTTCTTTCTTGGCTTTCAGGTAGCGCTCATTGCAATAACTGACTTCCTAGCAGTCATCTTGAGTTGCACCATCCTGACACAAGAAGTCCAAACATTAGCCACTGATAATGTTGGATACTAGGCTAGCATAGTGAGCTCATAGGCCCTAGTGCTAAACCTTGTAGCTCTTATACCACATGTAACATACCCAAAGTTTACCCTATTGTTTTTACCTAAGTTTTAACTCAGAATGTGAATAACTCAAGTTCTCAAAAACATGGAAATCAATTTTTTTCCTTTCAATAGCACATTTGCACATTGAAATAAACCATTTCTCATTACATTTAATAAATGATATAACATTACATAATATCCAATTAATGAAATCATCTTTCAAATACAATTACAATAGATTCAATATCATATTTATAATTTAATAGCTTACAAGAGCTTAATGGTACAAGCGTACAATGGTCAAGATGTCCACATTTAGATCACAAATCTTCTTCTTCTTCTTCTATTCCACAAGCCTCGTTTTCCAATTACAAGAGGGAGAGCATCACCCAAGTGCTTTTCCTCCAACCATGAACTTAAGCAGTCCCCTGCACATCTCCTAACCGGTAGATGACCCTACCCTTCAATGAAGAATTTGGTATGGAAACCCTTTAGAAATGCCTACCTGAGTATGGTGTTGTGTCCTATATAACTAGTACTTTCATACACTATTGATACCCGCCAACTCTGCATGACACTCTTGATTGGCTATGCAATACTGGTGCACAGTGAAGCAACAAAGTGTATGCAATGACTTCTACACTTACTTTGGCCAAAGTTTTGATACATATATCAATTCCACTTTCTAAAGAAGTGGTGTTGTAAGTTCACCCACCCCCTTACTCAACTTGGTAACTCTATTGACCTGTGAAAACTCTTGACTTGGTTTGACCTCAAAATTTAATAACATAAACAAGATTCCATTCAAAGGTGATAATACACTTATATTGATCTAACTAACCAATTAGGTTTAATACCAACCTTTGTATTACCTTGACCCAAGGGATTAAACTATCCTCCTACTTTCAAGGAATGAGCATCAGAGAACATAAGTTCTCCACTCATGGTTAAACTACCAAACATAGGTATTCATAAAATAACATCAATCCCTAGATGGTAATGACATATTACTTCTAACATGATTTCAATCCTTTCCATCCCAAGGAAACATAACTTGCTCAAGTAATACAAATACAATACTTTGCTTTTAGATATTATCATAATACGCTATATTTATTGCTTTTTTTTCATAGTAATCAAGCAATATAATTAAAATAGCTACTTATCAAGCCCTATAGATTCCCTAAACCAGCTTATATGTAGTCTAGCTAAAAACAAACATTCATAACTATCTAATAACAAAAGAATGCATACATTGATAACACAAACACTTTCAAGCAGTGATAATACATAGTTTCATAATGAGAAAGAGAAAAAAAGTAGATATATCAAACATGCCTGGAATGAAATAGCTCTTGTAATTCCTTGCTCAATATAAATGACTCTACTTGCTGCCTCATCTATTCTATTCTGAGCTGCTACTAAATCAAACACTCTATGCTCACAATATATATTGCTTTCAAACTAATAATTATTCTGCTCACAAACTAAAAAATATGCTGCACAAAAACTAACAAATACTCTGCTCTTTAACTCACACGAATACTCAAACTGATTTCAGAATGCAAAAACTCAGAAAAATACAATGAATTGGCAACCAAACACTATTTATATAGAAATGGGTCATCTAAAAATAAGCTACTTCTCACTCCCCTTTTGCCAGCTGCGAGTGTTGTAAATATGCATTTGAAACCAACTCAACTATTTGTTGTACATTATTCCAAAAAAGAAATCTTTTAAAAATGACATGTTGAAGTCAAAGACTTTTCAAATTCTCTTACTTTCACTTTCCATCACCCAAGTTTGGGCTTTAAATGAAATCAACATCCGCTGATAATACTTAGTCAAAGAGCCTATACATAATAGCTCATAAAACTCTTTTTATCTTTGACCTTTATCGTGGCATTCTTGCCCCTATTTAATTGCAAGGTTTGATACCACTTATAGGGCTGGGCTTAAACATCACACACTAAGCTGACAACTTACTGTGTGGGCCCCGCTTTACCACCACCTTCTTTACCGCTACTTCTTATAAACAATATTAAATGACTTAGTGTAACACCCCTCCATTTTGGATGTTTAGATCAGCAGTGTTTTCTTTGTAATGCTTTGTTCTGTTTATGCTATGACTTTGGAACTTGGTTACTTTTGTTCGCAAATTGTTAAACGATGTGAATGTTATATTTTGATGTGATGTTATTTCATTATGATGTTATCCTTATAGCATGTTTTGGATTAACTTAGAAGATATTTGATTTAACGATGTTTTATGCTATTGATCATATTATTGATGTTAGAATCGTCAGTCAATAATTCTGTATTGGTGAAGGGGACGAGATTGTATCACTTGCTTGCGAGTGCCCTACGATTATGAGATTTCCTCTTCATGGTGTGTTTGATCATATTATATATGTATGCATGTACTCTTTGTTCGCAGGTTGACAGGTACATGACATCGACTCCACCTGGTTCACAGGTTTGAGCGTGTCCATTGACCAACGGAAATCGATTGGGAGATAGTAGCTAGGTTTTCCGTGCCAAGTCGTCACCCTAGTCATAGTGTGTCGTCGGGTTAAGTTGCTTCTTTGTTATTCTCTCCCTTGTTTTCATTTAAATTTCAAGTGAAAAAGGTAGACAAGTGGTGTTATGTATTTAAAGTCATTTATTAAATTTATCTGGTTATAATGTTATAAATGTTGCTTAATTTATTCATTAATTTAATTTAATTAATAAAATGATCTAATATGAGATTAAATTTATTGTATTGATTAATTAAATTAATTGTGTTGAAATAAATCAAGTTATTCTTTTGGAAATTATAAAGTTAAATTCTTTTGGAAATTATGAAGTTAAACTCCTTTGGAAATAAAATTGTTAAAAGCATTTAAAAGCATATGAAATGAAAATTTCAAATTAGGTAATAAAATCTTGTTGAAAACAATCTTGTTTTAATTTTTTTTTTTTTAAATGGAAAAATCTCCAAATTGTTCAATAAATTTAGTTGGTGGGGATATTTTAGGGTTTTGACCAAAAATTGGAAAACTCTATTTGGAGGAAATGCAATTTCATTTTGAAAAAAAAAAGGAAATTTTGGAATTTTGGTGGAGGCTTTGCTTGGATTTGTGAAGGAGATTGAAATTCTTGCTTGAGGGAGAATCAAAAGAAACAGAATTGGAAAGCACCATCTTGAAGTTCTTCAAGCTTTGGAGGAAAAATCAGGTTCTTTGTTTTTGTTTTTGTTTCATTTTGAAAAAGTTTAAATCCTTGATATGCTGTTTGGAAATCTTTGAAATGAAGTTTAAATTCAATGAAAATCCATGAGAATCTGTTTCAAAAACTAGCAATAGAAAATGGAAAGAAACAAAATGGTATTTGAAAACCTCCATTTTGGATTTGAAATAGTTCATGTCAAATTTGCAATTCAAACCCATAAATTGTGTTTAAGAAATTGATTTCATTGCAAAATTTGTGTAGAAAAGTTGCACAATCTATCTGTAAAATAGGAATATGGGTATATATATTTATAAAAATGCCTGTATATATATATATATATCTTCATATAGATATATATATATATAACATATTTTATAAATATGTTTTGTATTTTGTTATTCTGGAAAAGTTTATTTTAGAAGAAAAAAAAGAAAAAAAAAGAATTTGTTACACAAAATTTTCTGTGTAGAAACAGGGGACGTTTTATTTATTTATTTTCGTTTTGAAAGTAAAGAGTAAATTTATTTTTTATGGAGGGTTTGAGGGGCCACAGCCCTGGCTGCCACAGCCGCGCCCCATGGAGGGGCGCTGCTGAGGCAGTGCTTCCTCACAGTCCGTGGGGAGGGCACTACCATGTCCACAGGGAGGCTAGGCAACCTATGGTCCCCTCCATAGTGGGGTGGGCAATAAAATTCTTTAAAGTTTTTAATGTTTTTAATTTTTTTATATATTTAATTTTAATTTTTTATATTATATATTATATAATATAATATATATATATATATATATATATATATATATATATATATATATATATATATATATATATATATATATATATATATATATAGATATTTTGTATATATATTATTTACATATATATAATATATTTATATATATTTTACATAATTGGAATGTTTCTTTTAACTGGAATAGATAAAATGGTTTTTTTTAAATATATATTTAAATGGTTTTTTTTTTAATATTTAAATATATGGATTTTAAAATGATTATTTTATAATCATAGTGTGAATAAAATTAACTTTATACTTCATGACTCTATTGAAAAGTTGATTTTGATTATGATGTGGAATTTGTGAAAATGAAATTAAATGATTAAATTTAAATTCCTCTATGTTATTTACGTAGTCTATTTACTCTTGAGTGTTTGCAATAATGTTAACTAGTTTTACGATTACGTGCAATATGCCATTGATGTGCACGGATTTAGGAGATCCTAAAGTAGGGTATTTAACTGTCATTGTTTGACTTGGGTTTAGGAAACCCTAACATTAGTTTATTGAGTTGCCGGAATTTCTTTTTAAATGATGTTTTCGTTCATACTCGATGGTGGGCAAGTGAGTCAGTTGTATTTATATGTATCTTGTTGTCTTACCCGGTTTTCATGAACGGGGATGGTTTGTGCCTCCTTGGGATTAGGAGAGGGTTATGTGGTTTGTGCCTCCTTTGGAAGGAGTGGGTTTTGTATTTTGGTTTCCTCCAGTGCTTGGAGAGGGTTTTGACCTTGTTGCCTCCAGTGCTTGGAAAGGGTTTTGACCTTGTTGCCTCCAGTGTTTGGAGAGGGTTTTGACTTTTGTTTCCTCCAGTGTTTGGAGTGAGTTTCCTTTGTTCATTTCCTCCTTGGATTGGAGAGGTTGTCTTATCGAGTTTACCTATTAGATTGTGGTTTTGTATTGTGTGTGTTGTCGATAGGAGAGTGGCTCTATGTGGGGGTCCGACACACAGAGGGGTGCCAGGGTAACTCACTTAGGGTTTAAGTAAGTGATAACTTAAAAAGAATTAATGAAAAACTCTCAGACTAATTAAGATAATTAATGCCTCTCTCATAACTCATTCGCTTTTAAGGTTTGAGATGAGACGAGAAGCGCAGTTGGTATGAGGGTCCGACGGCTGGTAGAGTTGAGCCTGGATAGCCCAAGATGTGGGTTCGGTTGCCTAAGACAATTGAGCCAGGGTAACTCATAGAAAATGTTGTGTGACACTCTCTCTATGTCAACTAGAAGTCAATATTGTTGTACTGCGTAAAAGATCATTGTTCTCTGGAAGCATTGTAACCTTTGTGTTAAGTGATGTTGTGCTTGTATCCTTTTCAGTTCAGTTATGTATTAACTTGTGTCTAGAGGTTGATGGTATTGTTTAGGAACTCCTGGTTACTATCTCCTAGCACGGGGGGTGAGCCTTCGGGTATCACACGGTTGGGTGGAACGTGCACCTTAATCCATTGGGTTTTCTTCTTGTTCGTGTGGATGAGATTTCCAGTTAGAGAGCTCGTGGGATCCAGTTTCTTCCTTGCTTAATTCTTTTAGTTGATCTTGTAATTTTATTACCCCTCATTGTTATCGAGGTGGAATTGGTATTATGTAATCATGCTTATTGGATTTATCTCATTCGGGGAATGAGTGTTGTAATCATGTTGTAAATTATATTATTGGAATCAAGTGGTATCTCTTATTCTTTGATGTAAATTATTATGCATGGAATGTATGTTAACTTAATTGTTAAGTAATTAAATGTTATGGTTATAATTCATGTTTCTTGTTTGGGTTTTAAAGTAATCTCAGTCTCGTAACCTTAGAGGTTGTTGGCAATGGATAGTGATCTTGCATTGTAATTATACTTAAACAAAAAAAAAATTAGTACGGTTGAGTAGTTAATTGCAACTTCCTCTAGGGGTCGTGTGGCGGGGCGTTACACTTAGTGAAAAGCAAAATAAGTACTATGCCCTCAACTTGTCAAGTGTTAATGTTAAAACATATATATTATGTAAAATATATATTATAAATTATATTATATTTATATTAGATATATTTGATGTTATATTATATTTATATATTTATTAACATATATATTATGTAAAATATATATTATAAATTATATTATATTTATATTAGATATATTTGATGTTATATTATATTTATATATTATATATTATTTATATATTTATTTTATATTCATCTATTTTATATAATATAATAAAATATAAATATAGTAGCATATATATTTTAAAATAATATAATTATATTATATTATATAAAATACAATATTATTTAATATATATTATAGTATAAAATACATATTATGAATTATATTATATTTATTATATATTAATTATATGTTCATAATATATATTGTATATATTATATTTATAAAATATCTAAATGATATTATGTAAAAAAAATATAATATATGAATATATAAATACAATATAAATATATATACTATAATAGATAAATATATAATAAAAATATATAAATATAATACATAATATTATGGATGAATATTATATAATAAAATATAATTATTATATAAAATATAGTTTATATATATTTTTATTGATATTATATACTAGCATACCTATATTTAAAAAATATATGTAATGAAGAGAGAGATATCTTTTTGGAGGTGCTTATAATATAAATAAAATAAAATAATCCTTAAATAGCTCTAAAGTAAAAAGTAAAACAACTCTTAAGTAAATAAAATAACCTAAGAGTGATAAAATGACCTAATTATAATATTAATTGAATTTTATTTACAACTATTTTAATTTTTGTGAATTTTATTTACATTTTTAAAGAGAATACTTGTTAACCCACCAAAAATATATGTAATCACCATGTTTTAAAATAGAAAAATTAACATTAATTATTTTTGAACAATAAGTTGGTAACTATCTTGACTTGATTATATATTTTGTGTTTAAATGGACCATTAAATATACTAAAACATATGTATTCAAAAATATGTTTAATAAATTAATAAATTATATTTAATTGATCTAATTAATCAAATGGTTAAAAGTTAATGATAGTTTATTTTTAACATTGAAGTCAAGTGTAAAAGTGTTTGGGATTTAACTATGTGTCTTTTTACATCAAGTTTTAATCACACTAATATAATGTATTAGTATATCATGTTATAAATGAAAACATATCAGTTTAATTAAAATATATCATTAAATTATAAAGGGTAGTGAACCATTTTTTTTCAATTAAGTTTAAACCTACACTTTATTTTTTTATTTCTCTAAATATATTATTAGTCTATTTTTTCCATCTAATTTCTTTTGTGGTTTAATCCTATTTATTTCTCTTTTGACTCCTCTCCTCTCCTAGGCTTGGTTTTTTTATTCTCTTTCCACCTTCCTTTCAAGAGGTTCCATGTGCAATCTATATCCTTCCAATCCTCTTCTTAATGCATCCATAATTGTAATCATAGATTGAACTCTAATTCTTGTGATTATTATATTAATATTAGGGTTAAACTTAAAGTGATTATAACCATTAATTTATATTTTGGGGTAGCCCATAATATATTAAAATTGAATGTAAACCTAATTAGATTAAAACTTTACTCTAACCCTAATCCTACCCTAACCTAATTCTAACCATGGTCCACTCCCTATAAATTATTATATTTAAAATATTATAATAATACATTTAATCTATTACTAAATGAACCCTAACCCTAATGAAAATATAAGCATAATTAAAGGCTAACCCCATCTCTAACCCCAAATGAATCATAAAGTCAAACCTAACCCTAATCCTTATTGAATTATAATAGTAATTGTAACACTATACAAACCCTAACCTTAATTCATCCTAGAACCCTCATATTAATCTAACCCTAACCTTGCAAATTTTTAATTCTAATCCTAATTAAACATAGCAATAATTATAAACCTATAAGAACCCTAACCTTAATTCATCCTAGAACTCTAACCCTAATTGAACCCTAACCTTGCAAATTGTAATTCTAATCCTAATTAAACATAACAATAATTATAAACCTATAAGAGCCCTGAACTTAAATAATTGTAGAACCCTCACACTAATCTAAACCTAACCTTAACCATAATTGAACCATCAACCTAATTGAACTTTAACCCTAATTGAACCTTAACCTTGACAAAATTGTAATCTTAATCCTAATTAAATTGTAATCTAACCCTAACCATAATAATAATTATGTATAAATTATTTTAAAATTATATGATAAGTGTAAATGTAATTCTTTATTGCATTTTTTTTAAAAGATAGATATGCTAAATTCTTTGTATTTAGTTTTGCAAATTTTTAACATGATTTTAGATGTGCACTTATTATGAAAAGTCTTTCTATTAGATGCATATTTAAGTTGCTATTTTTTTGTACAATAAAATATTTAGTGAAACCTTAAATTTATAATATTTCTTTATAGATATATATTGATTTTGAATAAAATAGAATATGAATGATTTTTTCTTTTTGAGATGTTTTCGATTCTTTTTAAAAAATTGAATATTTTTTATGATTTAAATATAATAATTTAGAAACATATTTTTATGTAATTGCAATTGTAAATTTAATTTTCTAATTTCTAATTTTAAATAGTTAATTTATAATTTTTTTTAAAAATAATTATTTTTCATTCTTTTATAATTTAATTATTATTCTAGTGTGAAAAAAATATTTTATAATGATATCAAAGAATATTTTTGTTTTTAATTTTAGTATATTAATGTATAAACTTATATGTAATAGTAAATTTAACAAAGTTCATTTATATTTAATTATCTAAATTTTAGAAACTTCATATATTTTTCAAAACTTTTATAAAATTTAGTAAGTTATTTTATTACATTTCTAAATTTATAAACTTATTACATTTCTAAATTTATAAACTTTACTTTTGTAAACTTACTTTTATACTTATTTTTTTCCTGACTCTATATTTAAGTTATATTTTTATACAATAAAATCTTTAGTGAAACTTTAAAATTTTTAATTTAGTTTTTTTTAATAGATATATTATATTTTTGAATAAAATAAAATATGGATGAATTTTGAATGTTCAAATACATAATATATGAATATATAAATACAATATAAATATATAATAAAAATATATAAATATAATAAATATAATACATAATATTATGGATGAATATAATATAATAAAATATAATTATTATATAAAATATATATGATATTATATTTATATATATTTTTATTGATATTATATATAATAGATAAATGTAAAATAAATATATGAATAATAGATAATATATAAATATAATATAACATCAAATAATATCTTATATAAATATAATATAATTTATAATATATATTACATAATTAATATTATATATATATAAAACATCAAATATATCTAATATAAATAATATAATTTATAATATATATTTTAACATTAACACTTTGAGGGCATAGTACTTATTTTGATTTTCACGTTAAGTCATTTAATATTCCATATAAGATTACAGAAGTGGTTAAAAAAATTAATTAATAGAATATATATATATATAATCAAATTGCAGTTAAAAAAATTACCAACGCATAACGGGAAAGAGGTAGTGGTAAAGAGGGTGGTGGTAAAGCGGGGCCCACACACTAAGCTGTCAACTTAGTGTATGATGTTTAAGCCCGGCCCACTTATAGCTGGGCTTAATGTTTTAAAACAACATTTAGAAATGGCTTGTGACTTTGCCATTGCGTGGTATATACATGCCACTATATGCGTGACATATTTTCCATGTTATGTGGCTTCCATCGCATATATATAGAACAACAATATTATGTATTTATAATAAATTTTATATTATAATATGTATATAATATATAATAATAAATTTTATATTATAATATGTTCTTATAATTATATTTATGTAACAATCAATTATATATACATATATATTCATATATATTTATCACAATATGTATATATATGTATTAATATATAATACCATCATTTAAACATGATTATATATATATATACATGTGAATGTTCAAATACATATTATATATCTACGTATGGGTATACGTGGACATTACTATCTACATATGTTCATACCTACATATGTACATATGTATGTGTCGTCGCATACATACATACACATATATTTAATATATAGACATATCCATATATATATATATATATATATATTCTCTACACCATATATATCTCATAGTAATCAATAGAATTTAATCACTATATCTCAAATCGACAAAATAATCAAAGAGAATTAAAGACAACCATCCCAACTTTCCTGTCAACCTAAAAAGATATCAACATGGTTTAACACTTATCGACACTAAATTCAGATTGACTTGACAAGGCTTGTCTAACCTAGGCAGTGAGTGTGTGCATTTAATACTCTCCCTCTCCTCACTGGAGGATTCAAACCTTTCTTGCATCCAACTTAGTGCAAGATGAACGAAGTTAGTTGGTAATATGAAAATCAGGTTCATCATATATCATTTGCATCACTAAAGCATTTAAAAATCAATCTCATTACATTGCATATTCATACATCTCATTCATTCATTGAAATTTGTCAAAACATAATCATGTATTAAAACATATTTATTCATAAAAAGGTAATTGGTGAATACACAATGGGGTGTAACATATGTATCAATTTGGGGACATAAAATTATAAAAGGTTTTGTGGCTATATGTGTAAGGGCTATAGGTAGTGAGGTGGGTGTGGATGAAATGCAACTAAAAAATTAAACCATTCATTTAAAACTACTGCACAAAAATCTATATAGTTATGTTATAGGGATTAAAAATAAAACTATTTACACTATTAAAGGGATTGTGCAAGTTGCTGAAATTGTGTGCTAGATGGATTGTGCAAATTTTTGAAACTATATGTTATAGGAATTTTGTGCTACATGAATTATAAGAAAACATATGATTTATTTTAAACAACTAAACATTATGAAAATGTATTCTCTAACTATCAAAGTAATAAATAATTAAACTTATGAAAGCTAATATAAAAGATAGATTACTAATAAATATATTCAACAAGCTATGATTTACAATAAATTGAATAAAATAAAATAAAATAAAGAATAAAGAATAAAGAATAAATTCACTACCATTTCATGAGAGTGGGCCCTCCTCTCCTTCCATGGGGTGACATAAATATTTGACTATGAACTCTTTAAGATCCCAATTAATTCTCTATGATGTTGTTTGAGAAAAATACATACACATCCCCTTTTATGCTATGGTTTATGCAAATTTTATAACCCATAGCTTACAACAAATAAACTAAAGGTATAGGGAGTCGTTTAGCCCATGGTAAACCAATCGACTCAAATAAGAAAGTTGGTTTGGCTTGTAGTTATTATTTTTGACTTTTGGTCATTCCTCATAGCAACTATAATATCATGGTTACAAACAAAAAAACACGGAGTATTATTTTTGGCATGTACTATTTTATATTACAAAGCTAGGATTTATCAGTTATAACTAAAATATTATTTAAGTAAATATTTATTAGCTAAAATATTTTTATATTTTTGATGATGCTATGATGACCTATATGATGACTAGGCCATGATGCTATGATTGATGATGTTATGTTCTACTAATGCTAGGGTAATGGATGCATGATATATGATGTTATGATGATACTAATGATTTGTGTATGCAGGGATGTTATAGATTTTTGTTTTGTTTGTGTCATGATAATTGGATAGAATAGTTAGCATGATGAGTAGGGTAGAAGAAATGATTCGATAATGATAGATAAACAAAATAATTTTGGATAATGATGGATAGATGAATCATGTTGATCAAATATCAAGGAAAGCTATAGTTATTGGGATGATTTGGGATTTTTATTGGAAAAATAGGATGGAAAAAAATAATGATTTTTCTTTTTCTTTTGCTTTTGCTAAAAAATTAGAGATCAATCCCTATTTTGATTTAGCAAGTAGACACTATGCACCAAGGTATGAAGAACTAGGGTGGCATTGTATCTATTGTATGGAATTTGAATATGCAAACAAATAGAAGCATCCTTATTCATATTAGGCATATGGAAATCTTGTTTGGACGTGAAAGAGAATAAAGCTCATAGAAAGATAGGTTAATGCAAAACAAGTATGAAGAAATTGATATGCAAGGGTCATTTGTTATGTCTGAAACTACTTCAATGCACACAAGGCTAGTATTCACCATGGTAGTATTACAAGAACATCTCACAAACATAGTAGGTGAAAGCAATGACTTTCCCAATTCCATGCTCCTCTAGACACACCAAGATGTTAAATATCAAGGTGGCTTCGCAAAAGCGGTGTAAAGAGACAAAAGGATAAATCAAAAGAAAATACCAACTTAAAAAGCATATCAAAGCCATCATATCTCTTTCCAAAGAGATTTTAATTGTTATTCGTGATTGTTCATGTTGTAGGAATGATATATTCATTAAGGCAGTGATTCAGACGTTGAATTAAATATTTTAGGCAATTGGTATGTAGGTAGTTGGTTTGTTTTGGCAATGATCCTAGCTTGCAATTTTTCATGAATATTCTAGGTTTTGATGATTGTAGCATTTGTTTTTGATTACTTTGTCAAAAATGAGTGTGATGATAGGTTTCTTATGGGCGATAATTTTATTGTAGATGAGTGATTTGTGTTGATTTATTTTTTTGTTGAATTTTTAAAACATGTTAACATTTTTGGATTTTTTTGGGGTATTTGAGATCGTTTTTTGAACTTTTGTAAGATATCTAATGTTTTTGGATTTTTAGAATATCTATTGTTTTTGGATTTTTGGAATATTTGAGGCTTTTTTGGATTTTTGGAATATCTATTGTTTTTGGGTTTTGAAATATCTAAATGTTTTTGGGTTTTGCAATATTTGGATGTTTTAGGATTTAGGATTTTGTAATATCTAAATGTTTTTGGATTTTGGAATATTTCTATGTTTTAGGATTTTGCAATATCTAAATGTTTTTGGGTTTTGGACTATTTGGATGTTTTTGAATTTCACAACATCTATTGTTTTTGGGTTTTTGAAATGTTTGAGGCTTTGTTGAATTTTTGGAATATCTATTATTTTTGGGTTATGCTAAAAGAATATAGAGAGCAATCCTTATTTTGATTTAGCAAGTAGAACCAACGTGGCATCGTATCTATTGCATGAATCTGCAAAAAAATAAGAGTATCCTTATTCATACTAGACATAAAACAAACTTGTTTGGACATGTGAGAGAATAAAGTTCATAGCAAGATAGGTCAATGCAAAAATGGTATGAAGAACCTGATATGCAAGGGTTGTTTGTTATGCCTGAAGCTACCTCAACACACACAAGGCTAGTATTTGTCATGTAGTATTACAAGAACACCCCACAAACATAGCAAGCGAAAGCAATGACTTGCCCCATTTCATGCTCCTTTAGAAACACAAAGATATTGAAGATCAAGGCGGCTTCGAGCAAGCGATGGAAATAGACAAAAATATAATAAATCAAAAGAAAACATCGATTGACAAACATATCAAAGACCTCATATCTCTTGCCAAAGAGATTGTAATTGTTATATATGATTGTTCCTATTGTAGGAACAATATATCCATTAAGGTAGTGATTTGAATGTTGACTTAAATGTTTTAGGAAATTGGTATGTAAGTGGGTTTTTTTCGACAATGATCCTAGCTTGTAATTTTTCATAAATGTTCTAGCTTTTGATGATTGTTGCATTTGCTTTTGCTTACTTTTTCAAAGATGAGTGTGATGATAATTTTATTATGGGTGATGATTTTACTGTGGATGGTGTTGGTGTGAATGGGGTTATTTCCTAACTAGTTATTAGTGAGAACCTATTCACATTATTATGTTTACTTATGAGTTAATTTTCCTAGTTGTCATTTCTAGAAGTTAGTTATAATGGGGCCATGTCTCATTATTTACGTTTAGTTATCTAGGCATTTAATAATTATCTCATGCATTTAATATTTGCATTGATAATTTAATGCTTGTGTCCTAAGTTGTTATGACTTAGTTGTCTCATGTGATAGGATTAAGATACTTGTCATGATCTTGTCTAATCCTATCTCACTCCTTGCCTATATAAGAAAGGCTTCATATGTACATTGTATCAATCCAAGCAACTCAACTGAGATATTTTTCTATTGTGTAAGTCCAATATATCATTGCAATCTTGAGTATTGCATATTGACCACATCTTGCATCTATTGTTGTAATTTCATGTTCTTGCTTTTCCCTTTTGTGGAAGGTTGTGTTTTGCAAATGATCCTGGAGGCTTGAGTCCTTGAGTGACTCAAACATGTTCTATGAGCTATATCTCAGCTCCTACATGGTATCAGAGCTATATCTCAACTTCTAATATGGTATCAAAGCTTCAGAGTTACAAAACCCCTTCTTAGATCTAAGGGTGATTTGAGCTTGAGATTTTGTAGATAGTGAGCATATTTTGTAGAAACAACTGTCAAATAGCCTAGCACAACTATTTTTTCTATGAGTGAAATTTACTTTTTTTACCAAATCGCATGTTCTACTTTTTGGATTAAAAAACGCTTTCTGGGTTTTGTTGGTGTATAGGAGTGAATTTTCACCCCTCTCATAAATCCCCCTTTTACACCCTCTACTTTAGAAAAATCAAATCTGACTAAGTAATTCCACATCATCTATTTGCAATGCATCCATTTAGCACTTTCCTTTTATGTCGATGGGGGAATTTCTATTGGAGATGCACACACGGTGCACAAATGCCTGTGTGGTGTGTTGTCATCCTTAACAGATTCTTGCCTCTTGAATCCACAGAGATGTTACGTTCTCCATTGGTGATGAAGCGTAACACCTCTACGCCTTCCTACCGACCCAAGAATGGCTCTTTCCCTCCTAATTCTTGTTCAAATGCCTATCTTTCATTTTCACTTCATCTCTTTAGCAATTCATTCCATCTTATACACAATTACACACATTGGTCTTGATCTTGCTTCACGATTCTTGAGCTCCTACACATATTCTCCATCTCTTTCTGCACTCTTTCCACCCTTGGAGTTGTGACTTGGTGTCTTGCAAGACTACTTCTTTGTTGTTGCGATAGCTTGACCTTACCAAGTTTGCATCCTCCTCTACGTGATTGAGGGAACCTTGATTGAAAAGGTGATATTGTCTCTTGATTTACGTCACGTAGTGTTATTGCTATTGTTCCACTATCTTTCTATTATTCTCTTTATCACATTTTCTATCGATCTATTCAGTTGTCTATGGAGGTGGAGACACCAAAGTAGAGGTTTGACTATGGAAAACCCCTATACAACCCCAACATTTTTCCTCTCTTGGCTATGTGTAAGTACTTGTTCGTGTGGAGCTTGCTGGCGAACTAGAATCTTTGTGAGTTATTCTTCATCACCTTTACTTTTGTCATCTTCTTTATCATCTTTCTAGTTATTTCGTTCATTCTATCATTTATCATTATGTTTAGTACTTTAAATTCTATTTGCTAGACTGTTAATTGGTTTTTGTACCTTACACTGTACTTTTGTACTTTCTGGTCATATGGACTCTAGCACCCTAGAGAGACGTTAGTGTGCCGCGCTGTCATCCCTGACTTGCACTACTATCCTCAGGAAGAGAGCTTCTTGAGGTATGGTTGGGTTCCAAAAACCAGATGAGAATATGGGATAGCCTTGTCTGCTAGTTACACTATGAATTGACAGATGGATTGGAGTCTTCCCTGTAAACCCCTTAACTGCTTCAATGTCCTTGGTGCCTCCTCAAGGATTGCTTTGACTTTGGCAACGTCTATGTCGATTCCTCTCATAGATACAATGTACCCTAGTAACTTGCCTGATTGTACCCTGAAGACAATTTTTTGGATTGAGTCAGACCTTGTGTTCTTCTAGCCTATCGAAGATGGAGCCTAATGCCATTATGTTGTCCCAACGTTTCTTTGATTTGACCAATATGTCATTCACATAATCTTCCATAGTTTTTTGAATCATGTCATGGAAGTTTAATGTCATAGCTATTGATAGGTAGCTCCTACGTTTTTCAACCCAAATGGCATCATATTCCAGCAATATGTTCCCCATGGACAAGTGAAAGTTGTCTTGTGTTGATCATCCTTAGCTATCATGATCTGATTGTACCTTGAGAATCCATCCATTAGTGATAGCATTTCATGTCCTGTTGTCATATCCATAATCATGTCTATGTTTGGGAGAGGGAAATCATCCTTGGGATATGCTTTGTTCAAATCTCTAAAGTCAGTGCAGATGCGGATGCCCCCCAGTGGGCTTTGAAATAGGTACACGACTTGAAACCCACTCTAGATAATCAATTGACCATATGAAACTAACATCTAGGAGCTTTTGTAATTCCATTTTGACCAATAATGCTATTTGTGGATGCATCTTTCTTAGTTTTTGTCTTATTGGTTTTGCTTCTGGATAGTTGGCTAGATGGTGAACCACAATTTCTGGATCAAGACAAGGCATTTTGACATAGGTCCATGCAAAATTTAACTTTCTTTTCCTTAGAAAAGCAACTAGGAGTTCTTGTTCTTCTGTTAGAAGTGATTCTACATAGAAGGTGATATGTGGTGTTTCTTCTGTTCCCAGGTTGATTGGATTGCACTTTTCTACTAAGACTGTTGACTTCTCCTAATGAATAGCACTAAGGGGAAGATTGAATCCCTCATCCTATGGTGCCTCAGAGAGGTTTTCACCATTGGATGTGTCCTTTATTTTTACTATTTTTGGGTCAGAGAGTGCCACAGTGTGGTTTTCACTCAAAGACCTAGATATTATTCTTAAATTTTCACTTTTGCAACTGAGGGATTCAATCGTTTCGCCATAATAGGCATGTGTGTCTAGCACGATGTTGAATCCTACCTTGTGATCTCCGCATGGTATAGTATCCCGCAATCCCATGAGTTTTGAGAGAGCCTCATCGTTTTTGAATGTGTCTAGAATCAACGGTCCTCGTTGGTTGTAATCGATGAGTTGGGGATAGACTAAGTTTAGCTCATGGGTTTGGTTGTTTGACTCAAAAGATAGGGTACTAATCATGAGAAGGGAGGAATCCTCGAATAACATGGGTAATTCAATTATGGGGTCCTTGTCACACACATCGGTTATGCCAAAGGTAAAGTTATCTAAAGGTAGACCCGTGGATACTAGTAACTAAAGAGGAGCTTTGACTTTTCTAACTGGGGCACTTTTTCCAAGTATGGTTATTTTCGGAGGGGTACATCCAAGGCCAAGATCTCTTATACACTTCTCAAGAATGATAGGTACTAGAAGACCATTGTCATTCTACCCAAGTTTCTTATTTATGTTATAGCCCATACCAAGCATCATCTGTAGTCCTTTGCTATTATCATCCATGGGAAGATCAAGCACGAGCCTTTCATCTTAGTATAGCAGAATTGATATGTCTTTTTTGTCTACCACTTCTTGACTTAGGTCCCCCCAACATCTGAATTTGGAGGGGTCTAATTTAAAGGTTTGGGCTGATGTTTTAATTAGTTGGGGCTGCTCACGAGACCTAGGAGATTGAGGTAACTCTCTTATTACAAAGGAACTCTTCTTCATTTTTTAATTCCCACACCCATTGTATTGGATAATGACTTTGATATCAGAGATTCCAAGAATGGCGGGTGCCTTTTTCTTAGAAGTGGTGGCTAAGGTAGATGGGTCTACATATGGAGTTGTAGGTCCTTCATCATTCTTTGGGACTTGAGGGATTTTATAGTACTTGGTTTCTAGGTTCTTGCAATAATAAAATGGCTCCGGATCACCATGAATTGTGACGTCTTGATTTTGATAGGGAAACTTGACACATTGATGGAAGGTTGATGCGACAACTTGCATACCATGGATCAATGGATGTTGTAGGAGGATATTATAAGGTAAATCAAGATCAAGGACCTGACATGTGGTTTCCATGATGGCTGGCCCTACTTGTATAGGGAGTTGAATAGTGCCTTGAGACTCTTTCCTGATCATCATATGCCTTGATTGTAATACCTTTACCTTTTTCAATGATGTCCTCAGAGAATGCTAGATTCTTTATTACCTTGAGTGAACAGATATTTAGACCTGCACCCCCGTCCACCAAGACCCTTTTGACTTTTTTTTTATGGACTAGGACTTCAAGATGGAGTGCGCGGTTATGAGATGGTTGAGTTGGGAGATATTGTTAAGAGAATGTGAGGAGATGTGGCGTGGTGATGTGTCCAACCATAGCTTGGAATTGGTTTTCATTAAGATTTGTGGGGACAGTGGATGAAGCCAATGCTTCCTCTAGGATCTTCCTATGTGCGTGTGAGATCTTTAGCAACTCCATGATGGAGATCTGAGTGGGGGTTCTTTTTAGATGGTCCAAGAAATTATAACCATTGGGAACAGATTTTGGATTAGAGGCTGGTGCCTTGGGTGGTTGGGATGGTCCAAAAATGGTAACCTTTCCATCACATGTGGTGACTCCACAATCGACTTTGGCTCCCTTAATGTTAAAAACAGTGACCCATTCATCTAAGGACACAACAACATGATCATAAACATGGTTTACATTGCCATACTTTTTCTTTCAATGGTTGTTCCCTTTATTGTGATCTGGCATCATATTCGTGTATATCTTAAGGTCTTGATTTCCTGCAGGTTGTTCAACGTTTATGGTTCGATCATTGATAAGGTCTTGGATCAAGCTTTTTAGTCTCATGCAACTAGACATGGTGTGTCCCTTCATTTTATGAAAATCACAAAGGTGATTTTCATTATACCATGGTGGTTTCACTGGGGACTCCTGATGGTTCTCGTAAATTGGAATTTTAATGAGATTCTCTTGTACCAATTTTTTCATGACAGATTCAATTGATTCCCCAAGGGGTTTGTATTTTTTTTTGGGAGGATACTTGTTCTATGGGGGTGGTCCCCCTTGATTATTCATATTATTGACCATTTGACTTTTGGGTTGTTGTGATACCGTGTTGGTTTGTGTGTTGTGTTGGTTATTGACTTGCAGTTGTTGGTATGATTGTGTGTTTTGCTTTGGAGCACTGATTATGACCTTGGCGTCAACCACACCATCATTAGTGACATTTTGGTTCTTTGCCCATGTGCGAGGCTTTTCGTTGTAACTGGGTGATGGGCGGTTGTCTTGATATTCTTGATATGTGGGTGTCCCCTCCTTGTGCAATAAGGTCTCTTTCGATGTTGAGTGCCTTGGGGATCAAATGGTCATATGTGGTGATGCATTGCATTTTTAGATGGAAGGAAAAGGTCTTTTCGAGATTGGTGATGATAGTACAGATTTGTTGTTCTTTTGGCATGGTCCACTTGCTCCCGTTGGCCTTGGATCACCATTGTTGTAAGAAGGATGCAAATGTTTCCCCCTTAGCTTGTTTGAGAGCAGATAGTTCCTTTAGACTCACATCCATGCCTATGTTGAATGCGTAGTTTTGTATGAATGTGTCCACAATTTATTGGAACTTTTTGATTCTGGGAGGAAGGCGAGAGAACCATTCCATTGCTGGTCTAACCAAACTTTGAGGGAATAGTCACATTAGATATGTGTCGTCATATGCAGCTTCCATACAATGTACCTGAAATTCCCTAATGTGATCTTTAGGATTACCTATGCCACGATATTTTTCAAATTTAGGGATTTCAAACCCTTTTGGGAATGGTACCATCACAATGCTTCTGTCGAATGGATAGGGGCACAAATTTCTTGGTGTTTTCATGGTTTTTCCAGATTGGAGGTCTAGCAATTGTTGCGAGAGAAATTTGATTTGTACCATCACATCATTTTGCTGATTGGCTGGTGGGATGAATGTGTTTTGGGGTGGTTTGATCATTTGAGTGGCAGGTGGGGTGTTTTGCACGCTTATGGGAGGTTGTTGCAAGCTTTGTTGTGCAATCAATACTTGTTGGTATGGTTGCAATTGTTGTTGTGCCAACAACGCTTGTTGGTCTTGTTGCTATTGGGCCAATAATGCTTGTTGTTGGGATAGTTGCTGAGGTTCTTCTTGTTGTGCTTGGTACTGTTGCAAAGCTTGTTGATATGCTTGCTACTGAACTAATTGGTATTGTTCTTGTTGGGCTTGATATTGGGCTTGTGCCTGAGCTTGAGCTTGTTGGGTGGCTTGTGCAGCCTGGATAACCTGTGTAGCTTGTGCGGCTTGTGCTGCTTGGGTAACTTGGGCGGTTTGTTATTGTAGCAATAAAGCTTGGGATTGTGCTTGGGCAGCTTGTTGTGCAACTTGCTATGCCTGTGCTTGTTGAGCGGCTTGGTGTGTAGCTTGTGTGGCTTGTTGAGCTTGAAACTGCTGAAGTGATTTTTGGTAGGCTTGTTGAGCTGCTTGCAATGTGATGCTGTATTGGTTTTCCATGTTTGGTCTTGGTGGTGGTGGTGGAGGATTCAAAATGGTATTGGATGTTGTGATGAGAGTTTGTTGAGGTGGTTGCTGAGGTGGTGTTGGATTGATGATAGGAGGTTACGTGGTAGATGGTGCGTTTGATATGCTAGGTCCTTGGGAGAACATGTTTTGAGGTATTTTGGGTGTTATAGATGATGTGATGATTGATTGTGTTGTTTGGATTGGTGCCACCTAGTGTTGCGATATCTGTGGCATGATAAGAGGATTTGGGATGTTGGTTTGATTTACGATTGGAGGATTGTTTTGATTTTGTTGATTGAGGTTTGGTAAAGGGGGTTTCCCTAAACCGAGGATTGATGTGGATGTTAGCGGTAGAGGGGGAAATCATGGGAAGATTGGTGGTGTGTTCCCTTGAGAAAGTGATGATGATGAGGGGTCGAAGATTCCCCCTTGTCCAAATAGTCCCCCTTGTCCTTGTGAAGTCATGGGGAGAGAGACCTGTGTGTTAAGAGGATATGCCAGTGTTGCAACAAAAGTAGACAGATTGTTGGTGTCATGAAAGACAAGAAAAATGTATGGGTGTTATGGATCTTGTGGGATGGTTTGACCCAAGATGGTGTTTGCATGCAAGTCTTGGTTGTTTACAAGGGGATGTGTTTGAAGAGCATGAAGCAATGAACTCCCCTTGGTAACTATGGGTTGACTTGGAGCATGGGATGAAATTGGTTGTGGGATGGGTTGAATGATGCTTTGGAAGGAAGGTGTGAGTGATACCGACAACATAATCCCAAGAGGTTTCTCCACAATAGTGCTTACATCATAGTCAGAAGGGAGTTTAGCCCCTTCCTTTGCTAGTTCTAACATGTATTGTGAAGGATTAAGCCTCATTATTGTGTTGAATATTTTGTGATTTTTGGGGTTTTGGACCATTTCTATGATTTCATCTTGAGTCATCCCTAGGACATTGTCGGTGATGTCCTCCACTTGGTAACATCCCTCTTGAAGATCTTGCGGAAGTTGAGGAAGGTTGAGGGGGGGATTGCTAGATCCAATGGGGTTGATTTTGGGTGCGGTTTGACTCAAGTCACTTGAAGTGGATGTTTCTTTGTTTGTTTCCATGTTATTATTGTTTTGAGATCTAGTTTGGACCATAAAATAGGGATCAATTTTCAGGAATGTGGGAGGTGAACCTCTAAATCCTTAGATTGATCTAGACTTTAGGTACAAAAAAGGAAAGTCTAAGATGTTAAGGATCAAAGGATGGTGATGAGATAATGATAGATGGTTGATTGTGAATAATTAAACTCTTAAGAACCTTGAAGGAGATACTAGACTTTAGGACTTTTGGAGTTTTGATGTTGGGTTTGATTTTGGATTTTGATTTGGACTTGATTTTGGATTTGATAATGAACTCATAAACTCCAAGGCGTTGGATGTTGCCTTGGAATAAAATTGTCCACAAGATGATAATTTAACTAAGTGCTTGAAGAAGGATGCATCTACACACTTAATCAAATAAGATGGTTTTGATTTTGATTTAAAGGATTTTCCAAAAGTCCAACATGAAGGATTTTTCCAAGATTTCTAAGAGTTGTTTGTGAGATGGGTTTTGATTGATGTTTGAGGATGGATGAAAGTGTTTGATTTGATCCAAGATGAACCTAGAGAGAATTTTGCCTACAAGACCTCATTATTGAAGAACATGCTATACTTCCTATGTGAAGAACTCAAAACGTTGAAAAATACTTGGGTTTTGACAATAATAGATTGGATACAAATTGGGATTGTTGTTTGAAGCACATTTGTAGAAATTAAAGACCAATCTCTCTCTAAATTCGTAAAGTGTTGAAAGAAGTTTCTTGAGGGCTCTTGGACTAAGACCTTTAGACTTTGGTTTTTGAATTTTGTTATTGCGGGAAATCATTTGGAAAAACACGTGTGGTTCAATTTGTTTCTTATCTTTGCTTAATGAGTCCTTTTTACCACAAAACTTTCTTGCTTAGCTTTTGAACTTAATTGTTTAATGTCACAATTTCTTTTCATCCCACAAGGTCCATTATGTGGAAATCAAGAAAATCAAGGCAATAGTTCCCTAATATTGACTTTAGTCAGAGCAAATTGAGATAAAAATCCAAATACTTAGAAGCCTCTAAGGATGAAATCTGCAAGGACAAGCAATAAAACTTGGATTTTTCAATAGTATTTGCTTCTCCTAAAGGGTTTGAAATTTTGATTATTCTTTTGAATGTTTGTTTTCCAATGTTTTAGATTAAAGAAAAATGTTTTGATTCAAAATGATGCACAACCCTAGGATAGAAAGAGACAATATTTGTTGAATTCCCACTGGGATAAATCTAGCTGCGCTTATTCAAAGCGGATGACTAGAAGCTTGACCACACTGGCTCCCCTCCACGACACTCACTTCTGTGGGTCAACCAAGCTTCAGTTCTCATGAATCTCCCATGAATTTTTTTTCATCTCTACAAAGAATCACATGTATGTGGGATGGCTTCAGAATGACCATTCTTGTACCAACAAATAGTAAGGATTTTGGCCTTTATACAAATTGGTTCTTAGTCAGGGTAATTAGGGACATGGCACATTGTGAGCATCCAAAAAGCCACTAAAGGCTTTAATCAATCTTACTAGGGGCTCTTATACTTTTTACAGTAGTACCCCATTCTGAAAGACACTTTACGGCTAAGGCCTACATACCATGAGGACTTGACAGTTTAGTCTTATCTATTTGTATACCGGCCCGAGTGAAAAACCGGTTGGAGTTGCCTTCGAATTGGTCTTAGGAAAGACCCTCTAATGGTGAACAATAGAGAGTAAGCACATTTGTAGTTCAATCAATCTTTGTTTTTGTGAACAAAGAGAGAACACATGAGATATACTTATCCCACACTAGCAAGATTTGTTCAATTTTTAAAAGCCCAAATTGAAGTGTGGAGGCAATTTTTTAGACAACCTAATATCAAAAAAAGAATTTTGATTTTCAAGATCGCCATCAAGCGTGAGAGAAGTGCATACATTTTTTAAATGATATTAGTTTGTAAAAAAAAATACAAAACAAGGAAGACACATTTTCATTTTAGACTTCAAAAGTAGTAATGGATTCTTTTTATAGCACAAAGATGAAATGTTTGGAGTTGTTTGTTCAATTTTTAAAATCCAAAACCAAATTTAGTTAGTTCCTAATGTTATTTTAAACCCTTTGGTTGTTCTTTTTAAAACCCAAACAAAATTTATTTGAGTTCTAAAAAACTGAAGATAACAATATCCTTAAAAAATGGGATTATAAATGTTCCCAAAGTGTTTAAAAATACTTGTTACAATCATGAGATAGTGTCATAGGAAATCTTCTCCTTGTTTCCTCTTTCCCTTCTTGATCACCTCAACCTTTTACCCAACTCCAGTGTCGCAATCCATGAAGGTGTCATTGTTTGGAGAAGTCAGCGTTGCTCTATGGAAAAGTAGGGACTGCGATTGTGTCGTTATTTTTCTTCAACGTCGCCCTTTGGAGTTTGACTGGTCCGACCCCAGAAGAATTACTGTAGTGCTGCCTTTTGGAGCAGAGGCAACATCGCTATATAGTGACATTGGACTGATAGTGTTGTTATTTGTCCTTCTTAGCGTCGATGTTTCTTGAAAGCATAAAAAATTGAAAAATTAGCGTAATTTGACAAAAAAATGTGTTAATTTTGAAAGATTCGCCCTCCTTCTAGTGCCAAAATGTGAATGCTTGGTCTAGACTTGCTCCAACATGATCAAACAATCAAACATTAATCATTAAACAAGTCTATAACAAACATTCCCCATGCAATTCATTCAAACACAATGAACAAGAAACAAAGCAAAGTTAATCAAATGAAAGCTAATAAATCTTATTCAAATGCTCCAACCATCATCCCATGGGGGAATTGGTGCTTCTTTGATGTGGAAAGAATCCCTTTCACAATTCCTTGTAAAGCTTGATGATGATTGTGTGCTCCTTGATGAAAATTGTCAATAACCTAGCTAAGATTGATGAAAACTATGAGAACTTGGATGAAAATGGGTGAAATTGAATGAAATCTGCATATAATCACTTTGCTTGAAGTTGTGGATCCCAAATGAATAGAGAAGTCCTCTATTTATAGGAAATAAGGATGGAGAAATGAGAAATAGGAAGAATGTGGGATTAAACTTGAACCAATGGCATTGTGCCACTTGTCAACATGCTATTGAAGAGAGGTGAAGCACATTTTTAACAATGTGCAAGTTAATGCATATAGGTGGAATTTGAAATTCAAAAGATGGCTTGTGAGAGAAGAGTTTTAAGATGAGTTAATGCCAAGTTGGCTCAAGAAAAAGGACATGTAAGAGCCATAAATGCCATGTTGGAGGACAAAATTCCTTTTGGGAGGGAGATTTCAAATTGGTAGAATATTCCAAGGATATACCATTTTTGAATGGAAATAGAGGAATTAATAAATCAAATAAATTGATTTATATGTGCAAGTTGTAAAATATAGAGGATTTGTGGATTTAGGAGTTAATTACTTTGTGATTAATTAACTTTAGATGGAATTAGTTGATATGACATTTGATTTAGTTTTTTAGATTTATTTAAATCAAATGAGAGGAATATTGAACATTAGTAATTTAATTAAATAAGGTTTGATTTATTCAATTAAATGAAGAACACTAGATTTAATCAAATAAAGTTTATTTGTTTAATTAAAAGAGACGACTTTAAGATTTAATTAAATAAAATGATATTTAATCAAAAGAGGAACATTAGGATAAGATGATTTAATTAAAAGAAGAATTATGATTTAATCAAATAAAATTGATTTATTTAATTAAAAGGGGAATCTTGATGAATTAATTAAATAAGGATGATTCAATTAATTGGTTAGTAAAGAAGTTATTTAGGAAGAATTGATATTAGTGAATCAGGATCGAGTGCAAGATATCAATCAGGATAATTTGAACGTCTACAAGGACAATGCAAAAAAAGTATGAAGAATATGATATGTAAGGGTCGTTTGTTATGCCTGAAGCCACCTCAACACAAACAAGGCCAATATTCACCATGGTAGTATTACAAGAACGTCCCAAAAACACAACATATGGAAGTTATGACTTGCCCAATTCCATTCTCCTCTAGACACACCAAGATATTGAAGATTAAGGTGGCTTTAAGTAAGCAGTGGAAAGAGACAAAAATATAAATCAAAAGTAAACAACAATTGACAAAACATATCAAAGCCATCATATCTATTGTCAGAGAGATTGTAATTGTTATCCGTGATTATGCCTATTGTAGGAGTGAAATATCCATTAAGACAATGATTTGGATGTTGAATTCAATTTTTTAGGAAATTGATATGTAGGTAGTGAGTTTTTTTGGCAATGATCTTAGCTTGCAAACTTTCATGAATTTTCTAGGTTTCGTATTTGCTTTTGCTTACTTTATCAAAGATGAATGTGATGATAGGTTTATTATGAGCGATGGTTTTATTGTGAATGGGCGAGTTATGTTGATTTAATTTTTTGTTGAATTTTTGGAATATGTTAATGTTTTTGGAATTTTGTTGGGGTATTTGAGGCTTTTTTTGAACTTTTTGGGATATCTAATGTTTTTGATTTTTCATATATCTATTGTTTTTGTATTTTTGGAATATCTGAGGTTTTTCTGGATTTTTGGAATATCTATTGTTTTGGGTTTTGGAATATCTAAATGGTTTTGGGTTTTACAATATTTAGATGTTTTTGGATTTTACAATTAAAATCGATGATCAATGAACTCGAGAAAATAGGAAACAATAGAAATAATCAAGAATCCAAATTCACTGATTAAATAGACCTAATCTCAATAGAGCGTGTGCACAACAAAATAAAGACAATAATAATGTAAATAAATTAATCTACTTTACCTCCATTAAAAATGTCTAGCCTTTACTCCATTATAAAGTATAAAATTATGCTATTTGAATAGTATGTGGATTGCTCAAATACTTAGCATAACCTTGTTAGCAAAAACAAGATGAAAAATGAGTATAATTTGGTTGCAAACTCGAGGAGGAATTGAATGGCTAAATGATGGATTTTTATAGCTTTCAGGGTCAGATTAATGGTGTAGGATGTGAGATGAGATTGATAGATGAGAATTGTTGAGAGATCATGAGGAATGTGCATGACCCTGCATGGAGAGATGATGTGAAGTAAGTGAGATTAAAGTGAGGTTGATGTTCAATCAACTCACTAAATTTAGCAATAGTCGCTAAATTTAGAGTTCACTAAATTTAAGATTAGAAGAATAAAGATAGAATAATATAATTAGAAAAATAAATAAAATAATGTTTTTATCTATTTTAGAGGAATGTGAAAACTAATAATTTTTGGAGGAACATAATTTAAAAAATTATTTAATTATGTGAGATGAGAAGGATGCATGATTTAATTAACTAATTAAATACTATTTAATTTTTTGGATAGAAGATAATGTAAAAACTAATTAAATAATTAAAAAATATTTAATTATGTGGATAAAAAATTAAGTAATTAAAAATTATTTTATTAATATGGTTGGAGGGAAAATGATTAAGTTAATTAAATAAAGTTGATGAATGCAAGTGGTGAAACAATTATATAATTTAAATTATTTAATTAAAGTGAGAAATAGGTTAGTTTAATCAAATAATTGATTTTTAAAAAAAATTAAGAGTGATGAAAGGGGTGATGAGTGATGATGACAAAAATTGATGAATTTAGAAGAATGTGTTAGACATTTTTAGGTGTCTATAGAATGTGATTGAACAAGGTTACATATAAATTGAATCAACAATTTAATACATGTAAAAGTTCCAATTAAATGTAAATGAACAACTGCTCTGTTGATGTGGACCCCTAATACAACATGCAGTTTGGATTTTTGGCTAGTGTGTCCTCTACTACAAATGGATTATTGTTGCAGGAGCATCTTGTCCACAAAAATGCCTTCAATGGGCTAATGTGTAAAATTTGAATTTGCAAATGTAAAAACAGTTCAAAAGGTCATATGAGGTCACATTTAATGTATTTAAAGTCATAAATAGGTCTCTAGGTGATAAAGTTTTAAAAAGTTGTCTTTGGTGGCAAAGGTTGTTATTTGTTGTCAAAATTGTGAAAAGGCAAAAATCAAGAAAATGTGTAAAAAATCATGGAATATCAAAGGTCATAAGGCAGTTTAAGTAGTTTCATTCGATGAAGTTAGTTGGAAAGCCTTTAAAAAGGCATTGTATCTCATTTCCAAAGCAGGGGGAGATTGTATAGGCAAGTATTGGAATGGAGAAATGGAAAAATCATGAATAAAGTTTGTATTTTCTCAAAATTCACTGTAAACAATTGTTTCAAACTTATGTACGGAGTTGTACGGGCATGCAAGCCCTTGTGAATGACTGCAATTGATATTCCATCAATCCCCCTTTATTTTCCTTTTTGGTTTCATGTAATTTTATGTTGTTTTGAGTTAGTTATAGTGTTTTATCAAAAAATTGCTAAAACCCCTGATTAGGGCAACCAGAGAGTAAATAATTTGTATTTCTTTCATTCTACATGGAGAAAACTCCTGAATCTCGGTATGGTGTTCCATTATGGCATCTAATTTCATGTTCTTTAAGTTCTGGATCAGAGGAAGAAGTTTTATGCATGAGAAACTAGTGTTTATGACTGTCCTGACTTGTGAAGAGAGGTTTTCCTACCAGTTGTAAATAATTGCACCTAGGGTTTGAATAATCCTTCATGGAAATGGAATTCTAAGGAAATTTTAAGCTTCAACAAATCAATATTGATGTGTTTCAAGCATTTTTTAGGAGAAATTGATGGTGGAAGTGATATATTCAATAATCCCTAAGTTGTGGAGACCTAATGAGATCTAATTGTGGCACGGTACAATCACTTTTGAGGGCCTTAAGAAAATTATGTTGGTTTCCATGTATGTCTTAAAACCCTCTGATGAGTATTCAATATGCTATTCAAAGTCATAAAAGGTGAGTTTCATCATAAGTTATCTTTGACAGTTTCCTTGTGCAGTCCTACTAGCTAAATGGGTTTTTGATTGCAAAAAGCATAAATATGTGGAAACAGTGTTATGAGTGATTGTATTTGTGTTGAGACTATTAAGGTGATGATTTTAGAAATATCTCCATGCTTGGACAAGGCTTAGAAAGTGAAGCTTGTGGTCTTGGTGTTTGAACAAGGTGGAATCATGGTGCAAGGTTGGTAACTTGAATAGGTTTGCTGATTTAATTGAATGTTTCACAAGGTATTTACTCTATCTTAGTTAGTTTGGTGATGATGAGAGTGATTAAAGGTCAGATGAGAAATTGAAACCTGAATGAGTGAATGGTTATCTTTTTCCATATTGAAATAAGTTGAAATGAATGGTAGTTCATAATGATTTGGTTGGTTTAGTGCTTTATAATGATGTTTTTTTTAAGGAAAATTGCCATCAAAGAGGATGACACTCTTCATTGATAGAGAAAAAAAACCAAGATTACAGAGAAACATCCTGAGGCAAAACACCTGGGAAAACCAACCAAACAACAGGCTAGAAACCCCCCAAGTAACTGACTATCTTGAGCCCAAAACCAAATAAAAAATGAATACCTACCATAACAACATGGCTAATCCCTGCAACACACATTAAGCTAGGAAAAAACAACAACAAGAACCTGCAAAACAAAGTTAGATAAAGAAACCCCAGGAAACCAACAACACAAAGATGCCAACACCAATCTCCAATAGCCAAGAGTATTGAAGCAAATGAGGAGAAAGGATGCCCACTCAAAGTAGCGGCATAAGCAGTCAAACCAACCTAGCAAGATCAACTTTCAACACCTCATCAAAGGATGGCCATCTATGAGGATCCATAGAGACAATCCTATCTTTAGATTGGAGGACCCCTGCTTTTAACAAGAAATCTATAGTGGCATTTGCTTCTTTATACACATGAGACAAATGAAAATCACGAACATTTCTGAGAGACCGATTGATCTCCTCAACGCACATATTTAGGTGCTAACTTGGCCCCTGATTAGACCCCACTGCTCTGATTACAATGAGTGAATCACCTTTAATGTCCAGTGAGTGCCAATTTTGAGAGATGCAAAAATTGATGCCTTCCAACAAAGCAAAGCACTCTGCCACTATATTTGTTCCAACATGGAGTTTGAGAGACCTCGTAGCCACCAATTGGCCTTGCTCATTACACACAACAAAGCCTGCCCCCGAAGGGCCTGGGTTCCCTTGCGAGGCCCTGCCAAAGTTTAATTTTAGCCTACCTTTAGGGGGGAGGACCCACTTGGATTTGGGCCTTGACCTAGTATCCTTGCCAAGTACGTTCCTAGGAAGTTTTACCACATTCCACCTTGCCAGCATTTTATTGTCCTAGGTTGAGAAATTCTTAAAGATGCCTTTCCTTAGTTGAACATTAAGATGCTCACTGATCCCAAGTTCAACTTTGTTAAGAATGCTTTCCAGGGATGAAGCTTTTCCCTTAAAGATCCTAGCATTGCGATCTTTCCAAAGTTTCCAGATTACCATTGTCAAAATTTCACACCATAGGCCCCCAACACTGAGCTAGCATAAAAAGAAGGCCATGATTCAAATAGGGAGATTAGATTGTTCGGAAGAGGCCTCGTCCAGTCTAAAAGAGCAACAAATTTCTGCCAAATAGCCTGCGCCACCTCACACTGAAGGAGCAAATGATGAACATCTTCAGAGTTCTACCTACACAACACGCACCAATGCGGTCCATGCACACCAATTTTGACCAGCCTGTTGCCTGTAAGAATGCACCCATGTAGAGCCACCTAGGTGAACACTCTTGCCTTAGGAAGAACATAACGGCCCCAACAAAGTTTCTTTGGCTAGGATGCCTGAACTCTTTCAGCCTTTAGAAGCTTGTAGTCGAGCTTGACTGAGTATTCCCCTAATTTGAACGCACACCACATGATTGAATTAGGAGAGTTGGTAATGAAGAAATGTCTTTGAGAAACTATGTTTGTGAAAGCAACTCTTTGAGGTTCTTGAAGGAAATCAAAGGATTTCCAAGACTAGAGCCAACGACCCTCAGATTGCCAGGAATTTATATAACCACTCAAAGATTCACCATAAACCTGCTTGCACAGAAGGATTGCTTCTTCAAGATTAGGAAGATCACATAAGGTCAGGTGCGCGTTCCAAGAGTCATGCCAAAAGGAAGCTTTCCGACCATCCCCAATACGCCAAGTAAGATGATCAAAAATCACTTCCCTGGAGTTGGAGATAAAGTTCCAAATGGCATAACCTCTCTGCAGATTGGCTAAGGTGAAGATCCTTTTAGGTTCCTGAGAATCGAGGTACTTTTCTCTCAAAATTTTGCTCCATAAAGCATCAAAATTCTGAAAGAGGTGCCACAAAATCTTAGCGCCAAAGGATTTGTTGTGAAGCTTCACATCCTTGATGCTTGCACCACCACATTCTTTTTATTTTTTCACTATCTCCCAAGCAAGCAGGGGGAGGCATTTTTTCTCCTGTGATCCATCCCAAAGCAATTTGCGTTGCATCGCCACCAGGCACCTCACTATTTTGCTTGAGGCTTCAAGACAAGATAACATGAAAATAGGGATCGAGGTCAAGAATGCTTTGACCATGGTTAGCTGCCCCGCCAAAGTGAGCCACCACCCCTTCAATTGTCAATTCTATGGCTACATTTATTGACCGTTTCCTCCCAATGAGAGAACCGTAGTTGACCAACAAAAAGAGGAATCCCCAAGTACTTTGAAGGCAGTTGACTAACGTTGAAACCAAAAATGTTTGAAATGCTCTGCTCCAACCTTCGCGGGGTATTAAGAAAGAAGATGCTTGATTTGTCATTGTTGACTTGTTGGCTTGCTTGGAGGAAAAAATTTTGAATAACTTACTTCATGGAATGAGCCTTCGAGACTGAGGAGCCACCATAGGGCATTGTGTCATCAACAAATAATTGATGGGAAATTGCCGACAAAATATTTGACACCTGAACACCACACCACTTTTCCTGGATTCTTGCCTTTGAAATTTGATAACTTAAAGCTTCGACCATTAGGATGTAGAGGAAGGGGGATATTGGGTCCCCTTGATAGAGGGGCTTTGCACCTGGAAAGAAACCGCAAGGTGTGCCATTGATTAGAATGAAGTATCTGGGGGAGGAGATATAGCTGAAAACCCACCCCAACCAATCATCTCCAAAACCAATTTTATACAGCTGAAAACACACCCCAACCAATCATCTCCAAAACCAATTTTTCTCAGAACCTCCATCAAAAAGCGCCAGTGGACCGTATCATAGGCCTTGCTCATATCTATTCTAACCACCATACCCCTGAGCTTGGATTGTTTAAGGGAATGAACAATCTCATGAGCCACCACAATACCATTTGTGATATTCCTTCCTAGGATGAAACCACTTTGTTTTTGCGAGATCAACCTCGGGAGGATACATTTTAACCGATTTGCAATCACCTTTGTGATAATTTTGTATATTGTATTACACAAGGCGATAGGACTGTAGTCTGCAAAGGACCCACTATTGTCGTGTTTCAGGATCAAGGCTATGTTTGTATTATTTAAATCCTTCAGCATATTTTTCTTTTTTCTTGATTCTTCCACCACCCCAAGAATTTCTTTACCCAAGAAAT
Organism: Sequoia sempervirens; assembly: GCA_007258455.2. Taxonomy (NCBI): domain Eukaryota; kingdom Viridiplantae; phylum Streptophyta; class Pinopsida; order Cupressales; family Cupressaceae; genus Sequoia; species Sequoia sempervirens. The sequence goes on from VDFB02000011.1 coordinate 3,972,135, forward strand.
CCCAACAAGATTGATAAAAGAAAGCGTTGAAACCGTTGGGACCTGGGGCTTTGTTTGACTGAATTTGGAAAAGACATTCTCTCACTTCCTCTAGGCTGATGCTGTTGTACAACATTGCATTGTCCTCCTGGGATACTAGCATGGGAATATCCTCAATTACATCCATGATCATGGGCTCTACCTCATTTACTCCCCCTAAAAGGGAAGTAAATAAATCCACCCCAGCCCTCTAAATATCCTCCTCCTTTGTTAGCAACCCACCCACACCATCCGATATTTGCTGAATGTGATTCCAGCTACACTTCATTTTGGTCGAGTAATGAAAAAAATTGGTGTTAAGATCACCTTCAGCCAACCCAGTGTCTCGAGCTTTAGAGCGCCAATAGATTTCCTCTCTCTGAAGCAACTCATTATATTCCTCCACGAGAGCTTTCTCTTTTTTGAACTCAACGTTAGACATGCCCCTTCTTAGGATGATTTCCCCCAACGCTTCCAAATCAACTTCCACACGCTCTTTCTCCGCAATTTTTTTTTGAACAAGGACTTGTTCCAGTCACATAGCTTATCCTTCAGCCTTTGCAACTTCTTGTGAAAAAGAAACATCTTTGAACTTGCAAACCTGAGAGGTTCAGACCACCAAGCACAGAGAGGATCAGGGAGGTCCTCAGCACACAACCGCATCTTCTCAAATTCAAATTGATATTTAGGGGCCTTTGATCCTTCATTAGTTGTGAGAATGATAGGGAAATGATCTGAAATAGAAATTGGCTAGATTGAAGACTTTGGAAGAGATTCCCCTACAGCCAATCTTTAGAAACTAGGAATCTATTGAGCCTTTTGGCTATGTTAGTAAAATATTTACACCTATTGTTCCAAGTGTAAACACCATTTTGAACCTTAATATCAATAAGATTATTGATTTCATTGAAAGACAAAAAATCCTTTTGTGGCTGGAGAATTTTCCTAGAACCTCCCAATTTTTCTTTTAAATCCATTATTGTGTTAAAGTCCCCACCCAAGATAGCTTTTGAGTTACCCAAATTCGTTGAAATCAAGTCCCATAGCAATTTATTATCTTCAGATTTAATCGGACCATAGACATTATGGAATTCATATCGAGAAAGAGATTCAAGGATGGTTACCTCCAATTTCATCTAGTGCGGATTTGAGTTCAGTAAGGATGCCTTAATCCACTCTGTGTGCCAAAGAACCCCGAGACCTCCTAAGGCACCACAAGCATCTATAAAGTGACCATCCCAATTCTTGTAGGATTTGATGAACAACAGAGAACCTTCACCCGCCAACTTAGTCTCTTGGAGCAAAATGAAATAAGGTTTCTAACAATCCAACTGGCGTTTCACCAGTCACCTTTTGTTAGGGGCATTTATGCCCCTAACGTTCCATGTGAGGACCCTCATTTCCTCCCAAGGGAGGAATTCACTCCCTTGGACTTGGTCATGTATGATCTCAAAGATGGTTGTTTTCCCTTTAAAGCTTCTTCCTCACGCTACTGTTTCAGGGATTTTCTTCCAACCTTAGAGGTTGTGGTCTTTTTTGCTGACTGTCTTATGCTCCTTTTTTCAGTTAAATCTAACTCTTGTTCGACATCCCTTCCTAAAATTTGGTTGGAAAACTCTGAAGCTTCATTCGAGTACCACTCGAGCATTTTAACAGGAGAGGATTGGTCATCCTCCATGAAACCAATCTCCCCTTCTTCTTGATCTTCTTCATGAACCCCCATTTCCACTGGTTCGGCTGGGACAATCTGCCAATTTTTTATAAGCTCAAATGCCTATAGGCTGCTTTGCTCCATTGAACTTGTAAGAAGATTTTGACTAGATGTTTGTGGGGGGCCTTTGTTAACAGGTTTTTTTTTTTCCCTCCAGATCTCTCTTTTGGATGGAGGGAACTATCTACAATTGTCCGCATTATGATTACGTCGTTTGCATTTTGAGCAAAAATATTTGGGCGTTTCTACCTCACTACCTTGACACCAAATGTTAGAACCAAATTGAATTACAATAGATTCTGAGATCTCATTGATTAAGAGAATCAAGATCTTGGCATAAACCAAGGATTCCCCATCTTGTAAATCGATCTCTAAAGTCTTTCATAATGTATCTCCGATTTTTGACAAACAGTTTCCAGACCAATATTCTAATGGTAAATTGTATAGACAAATCCAAAGCAGTTCGTTCCTTGGGCAAAAATCCAAAGGATTGAATTTTTTTTCCCACTTTTGTAGGAAAAGGTACGACAAGCCCAACTTCTAGACTTGGGTGCCCAAAATTTTATCTCTTACCACTTCATTTTTGAAGACGGCCATGAAGAAACCTCTGGGAAGAAAGTTGATGATTGGGTCCACGTTCTAATTCTACAAAACCTAATCATCGATCTCCTTTCTTGAAAACCGTTTCCCCAGAAACCTGCCAATAACCACTTTTTTCTCTAGAAATTTTGAATCATTTTGAACAAATTCTCACACATCTACAATTAATTTAACAATGGGTTCCTTTGTCGGAACATCCTTGAGAAGGTTGCGCCCCAAAAAATATTTTCCACCTTTGCCTTCGTCCTCCTGGTTTGTAGAACCCACACCCTACTCCGCCATCGTTCTATATAATCTTAAATTTTTAATTCCAATGATTAATCTTTATAATGATGTTATTACAATTGTCTCAATGATTAAACAAGATATTGAAGGTAAATTTGTTGACTTTGTTGATTTGAGCAAGGTTAGAACTATGTGCAAGATATGTTTTGTCTGCTAGATTAAAAAAAGGCTATTTGACCAGTAATCTGAGAAGGTGTGCCTGGTTTATTGTGATAAAAAAATGTTAAATACAATGTCTTGAAGGTCTGGATAAAGGCTTGTAGCATGAATTCTTGGTTTGTAGTTGTTTTTCTTTGTGGAAACAAATTGGAATAAGGAGTAATATGTGCATATTCAGGAGTTTTGTTTGGTTTAAAGTTTCTAAGTAGATTGTTACCTTGTTTATGTCAAGATTGATGATGACAAAGATGTTTTGAAGTCTAATAATGAATTAGAATGCTAAAGTGACGAGTTGGCTTATTGGAAGCCTTATGGTTCTGTGAGAGTTTTGTCGAGTAGATAAGTGAAATTGATGAAAAGTATAGTGGATTTGTTGCTTGTTCAATTTGATCTTCTCCTAAAAAGTGTTTGGGACAAAAGTTCCTTGAAGAATTGATGTTGTTGATAGTTGGTATTGCATCAAATTGGTATCAGAGCTAGCAAGGTTATGATGGTTTGTTGAATTGATGGTTTGTTTATGTTGTTGCTGAAGTTGGTTGTTGAGTTTTTGTTGGTTGGTTGCAGGTGCTTGATCCATCAAAGTTGCAGAGAAAGTTTGCTGTTAGTGGGTTTTTGGTTGTGTGCAGGTTCATAAAGAACCCGGTTGATGGTTGCCAAAAGACTAGAGAGAGAAAAGCAGAGACACCTAGGTGAGGCAAGGAAGTTTGTTGAGTTGTGTTGTGATGCAGTAAGAACCTGATGGATTCCTATTTGAAGCACTAGAGTTGCAGCTTGAGAGTACTCCACTAATGGGAGTAGATAAAAGAAGATTGGTCAGAGAAGGTCAAGGATGAATTGTGAAAGAAAGAGGAAAGTTTGCAAGGACAATCCCGTGTCTTTGGTTCAGAAAGAGTCAAAGGAAAGATTGCTTGGAAAAGAAAAGTGGAAGGACAGTCCTGTGTCCTTTTGAAAGAGAAAAGTGATTGTGAACCTAAAGGAAAAGAAGAATGAAAAAGGAAAAGACAAAGTGAAGATGGTGATGAAGACAAAGCTGAAGAACCAAGACAAGGACAAGATGAAGATTCAAGAGACAAGAAGAAGGAGCAGTTCTAGACCAGTTGAGAAGTAGAATGAAATGAAGCAACATGTTTCCAAGGGATTTGGAAAGCTTTGTTGGTTGGTTGTATGGTACAAGAGCACCTTGTCCACAAAAATGCCTTCAATGGGCTAATGTGTAAAATTTGGATTTTCAAATGTAAATATAGTGCAAAAGGTCATATGAGGTCACATTTAATGTATTTAAAGTCATAAATAGGTCTCTAGGTGATAAAGTTTTAAAAAGTTGTCTTTGGTGGCAAAGGTTGTTATTTGTTGTCAAAATTGTGAAAAGGAAAAAATAAGGAAAATGTGTAAAAAATCATGGAATATCAAAGGTCATAAGGCAGTTTAGGTAGTTTCATTTGACGAAGGAAGTTGGAAAGCCTTTAAAAATGTATTGTATCTTGTTTCCAAAGCAGAGGGGAGATTGTATAGGTAAGTATTGGAATGGAGAAATGGAAAAATCATGAATAAAGTTTATATTTTCTCATAATTCATTGTAAACAATTGTTTCAAAATTATGTACAGAGTTGTACGAGCTTGCAAGCTCTTGTGAATGACTACAATTGATATTCCATCAATCCCTCTCTATTTTACTTTTGGTTTCATGTAATTTTATGCTGTTTTGAGTTAGTTATAGTGTTTTTTCAAAAATCTGCTGAAACCCTTGATTAGGGCAACCAAAGAGTAAATAATTTGTATTTATTTCATTCTACATGGAGAAAAATCCTGAATCTTGGTATGGTGTTCCATTATGGTGTCTAATTTCATGTTCTTTAAGTTTTGGATCAAAGGAAGAAGTTTTATGCATGAGTAACTAGTGTTTATGACTGTCCCGACTTGTGAAGAGAGGTTTTCCTAGCAGTTGTAAAGAATTGCACCTAGGGTTTGAATAATCATTCATGGAAATGGAATTCTAAGGAACTTTTAAGCTTCAAAAAATCAATGTTGATGTGTTTCAAGCATTGTTTAGGAGAAACTGATGGTGGAAGTGATATATTCAATAAGACCTAAGTTGTGGAGACCTAATGAGACCTAATTGTGGCACGGTACAGTCACTTTTGAGGGCCTTTTCATTAAGCAACCTATCTTGGTTTCCATGTATGTTTTAAAAACCTTTGATGAGTATTCAAAATTCTATTCATAGTCATAAAAGGTGAGTTGCATCATGAGTTATCTTTGACAGTTTCCTTGTGCATTTCTACTAGCTAAATGGGTTTTTGATTGCAAAAAGCATAAATATGTGGAAACAATGTTATGAGTGATTGTATTTGTGTTGATACTGTTAAGGTGATGATGTTAGAAATATCTCCATGCTTGGACAAGGATGAGAAAGTGAAGCTTGTGGTCTTGGTGTTTGAACAAGGTGGAATCATGGTGCAAGGCTGGTAACTTGAACATGTATGCTGATTTAATTGAATGTTTCACAAGGTATTTACTCTATCTCAGTCAGTTTGGTGATGATGAGAGTGATTAAAGGTCAAATGAGAAATTGAAACCTGAATGAGTGAATGGTTATCTTTTTCCATATTGAAATAAGTTGAAATGAATGGTAGTTTGTAATGATCTGGTTGGTTCAGTGCTTTATAATGATGTTATTACAATTGTCTCAATGCTTAAACAAGATCTTGAAGGTAATTTTTTTGACTTTGTTGATTTGAGCAAGGTTAGACCTATGTGCAAGATATTTTTTGTCTACTAGATAAGAAAAAGGCTATTTGACCAATAATTTGAGAAGGTGTACCTAGTTTATTGTGATAAAAAACATGTTAAATACAATGTCTTGAAGGTCTGGATAAAGGCTTGTAGCATGAATGCTTGGTTTGTAGTTGTTTTTCCTTGTGGAAACAAATTGGAATAAGGAGTAATATGTGCATATTCGGGATTTTTGTTTGGTTTAGAGTTTCTAAGTAGATTGTTACCTTGTTTCTGTCAAGATTGATGATGACAAAGATGTTTTGAAGCCTGATAATGAAATAGAATGCTGAAGTGATGAGTTGGCTTATTGGCAGCCTTGTGGTTTTGTGAGAGTTTTTTTGAGTAGATAAGTGGAATTGATGAAAAGTATAGTGGATTTGTTGCTTGTTCAATTTGATCTTCTCCTAAAAACTGTTTGGAATAGAAGTTCCTTGAAGAATTGATGTTGTTGATAGTTGGTATTATCAATTATGTAAATTGAAACAACATTTGACAAGCATTTCAATGTAGATGATCACTTGAATGTAAATGAATATCATCAATTACCAATTTTAAACATGTTAAAACGAGTGTAATTGAACAACAAGCATATATATAAGATCATAATCCCTTGAATGTAATTGAACTTTTCTGAACATTGACCATAATATTTGGTTACCATATTTGAGATCAATCAAATGCCAAAAAAAAAATGCATGTTATACCATCATATCCACAATTTTAACTCTTACCATATATAACCTTTAACATTGGCATTAAGGATACCTCCCGCTTTGCATGTCATAAAACCGTTCATTCATCTAAATTTATCAAACCTTGAATTGATACATGCATACATATATATATATATATATAGTTATAAACTTATAAACTTATAAAACCTTTAACTATATATAAGCACTACCATAGGGGGTAGTTCCATTTATTTATAAAAGAAATTCATTAAAACATTGAGGTCTAGACCTCATTGAGCCAAGGTTCACAATACATTAATGTGAATACACCTTCATCCAACTCATTAGTTCTCAATACTTACACTAGTGTCAACAAATCACTATTTTTTCTTGTGAATTCTAGAAATCCACACTTGTCTTTGATGTCCATGCCTTCCTTGAATAAATGGATTGCCTTTGCAGTCTTGGTTTTTTTGTTGTTTGCATCTCCAATATAAAACATGCGAACAATCAAACCTTTTGACAATAGGTAGGGAAAGCACCCTATTACCTCATGAGTACACATCACAAACGACATTGGAAAGAGTTTTACATCAATGCATTCAACTTGAGTTCGCTAGCCCGTAGCCTCCACCAACATTGTTAAAAAATGTTCATAGATCAAATGATCATGAACATGCCCATTCATCTAGAAGCCATCACCAACAATCTTCCTAATTGCACACGCTCAAAAGGTCCTCCAGATTTGAGCCACCACCAATTCACTCTTGCACTCACAAGCCATAACAATGAAGACCCCAACATCAATTTTGTTCTGAGACCATGTTATAAATATGAGAGGCCATGGAAATGATTACAAGGAAAACATAAGTATCCAACAAAAATCATGTTTCAGGATATGCTGCAATTTTGTTGGACCAAAGTCTTATGTGTATCCCTACCAACACCATTGTATGCATGTCATTTGATAGTAACATGTGATTTTGGGATTTTCATATATTGAGACATGTTTTATTCTGCCATCTCTGAAATGTTGCAGCAATCATCATTGACAGAAAAGAGCAACAATTCAAACACCACCGAGAAAATCCTACCACATCTTGCCGCAAAGATCTTACAAACCATAAGATTAAAAAGATACCATCTAGGGTAGGGGTAGGATAAATGGGTCACATCCCATCCCATAGATATATGTATAGGGAAATATATGAATAATAACAAAAGAGGGAATCGTCTGTAATAAATATGTATGTATGAGATTATATGTAAAAGATATATATAGAAAAGGAATATAGAGTATAGGGGAAGATTCATATGATAAATGTAAAAATGATATAAAAGGAGATAAATGGAAATATGAATGTACTCTTTTAAGATAACTAATATAAGGATACTAGACTTCCATTTACATTATATTGTCTAACTTTATACTATACATGTAAAGTAATCAATCTTTTGTCCGAATCAAACCATTACTCCCTTTATATAACTGAGTCCAAGGTATAAACTACAACACTCATAAAGTACTTGGGGCTCAAAAATCTGGTCTGTGTTTCCCCAGTTTTCTTTCTAACAATCACTATTCATGATCTCAATCAAACCAACCCAAGTGGAGCCATCTTTAGACACAATCACATCTATTTATCGTCAATCCCAATGTTTACCAAGTAGTCAACTGCCCAATTTGCTTCTTTGTAAGCATGAATAATTGTAAAATCCTCCAGTTTTGCTAATTCTTGGCATATTCTAACTATCTAGCCGTGGAGATGCTAATTATAAATTTCTTTTGCTTTAATGGTGTTGATACATACTTGAGAATCTCCATCAATAATAATGCATGTTATGCCCTTTGAAATGTAGATATCTAAACCAACATCGATAGCAAGCTAATTCCACCTCATTGTTTGTACCTCAAACATAGAAAAAAGGATCGTAGGTCCTAAATGCATAGAACCTAGGATTCAATCAACCTTTTTCTAAATTTCATTGAGATGTAGATCACAAGGTGAAAATATTGACTTTTAGCCCTAATGGTGAGTCAATCAAATCTAAAGCTACATCTGATGGGGGATTGGAAATGTTTTAGAATGATTAACTTAATGATCCTATATGCCCTAATATTAAAAATGCAATATCCTGACAACCAAAAGATAGAAACAACAGTTTGCAAGTGGATATGAGAAGTGCAGAGGATAGAAAACCTACTTAGTAAAATTGGTTTTGATGTGCCTATAAGGAATCATTCACCCAATGGTGAATGTGTCTTTGTACATGGGTCCTCAATTTTTTGGGTCCTCTGGTGTTGGATCTGAGCTTTTGTTTTCCACTTGAAAATTTTTCGGAATGTCGTAAATAAATTTGTAGGCAAGTTTATGTGTCTTGACAACTTTGTGACAAAAAATGTAGCAATGCAAAATAGATCTTCAAGCTGTCTTCAACCCTCTTCAGACCTATAACCTACATATTTGCAAAGAGAAAAATATTGTGCCATATAGGTGCTTGCCTCAGTCAAACCTCATGTAAGTGTTCCCACTTCCACAATGGCGATGCCAATGATAAATCAATAATGGAATGGAAGGAATAATGAAATTACAATGTGCTACAACTCACCACCCTTCAATGACTACCTTGAAGGACTAAAGACATACACATCACCTTAAGGAATTGGATCTTGCTTTGATTAATGCTTGAATGCTTTGGAGACCTACAAAAAGATGTTAGCCTTCACAAAATAATGACCACATGATAACATAAACTCACAAAAACTTTGACATGATGCTTGGATCTTGAATTGTTACAATAAAGCTCTCAAATACTGTTCTTGAATGCTCTTGACAATAATGCTTGATCATAAGTTCTTATCCATATTGTGTTCTAGTTTCAAATTATGAAAATACTAGGTATTTATAGGCATTTATTTAATTTTCTAAAAATTAGATCTTGATAGCAAATATTTGCAAGTTGAATTTTGAATGTTAAATTGCCTCCAAAAACATATCCAAAACTGGGTCCTGGCTAAGGAAGGGGACCCATTCACCTTGGCCTAAACTTCTAGGACACACATGATTCAAGGTAAATTAATAATTAAATGAATTTATTTGATGTTGGTTCCCATTTCGAAAAATAGAAAGAATTAGGCTTTGGAATGTATAATTTGGAAAATGAGAAGTTTAATTAAGTCCAATAAATTAAGGGACCCAAATATAGTGTGAAATTGTAAAGGTATACAATTTTCTACACTACATTTAGCCTCCACTTTAGTGAGAGTATGAACTTATGTTAAGTTCATACTCACATTAAAGTAGAGAAATATATGTCAAGAAGTGTTCGATTGTTCAAATGTTAGAGAGATAGGATAACTAAGGATCAATGAGGTGGCCAATCCCCCAGGATCTAAGATCCCATGGAAAACCAACATAGGTGCAAAATAACACACATGTATGATATGATATGCATCAAGACGAGATACACAAACATACAAGTCAAAAAACATGAAGCATACATGATGAAAACACATGAACATAACATAACATATTGATGATGAAATGAAAAAAAACATGGTGTAAACACAATGTAAACATGAAGACACATGATAAATACACAACAAAACACAAGGTTAGTACTAAATGAAACATAGAAAAAGGGATCCTAGGTCCTAAATGCATAGAACCTAGGATTTAATGGGCCTTTTCCTAAATTTCATTGAGATGTAGATTACAAGGTGAAAAGATTGACTTTTAGCCCTAATGGCGAGCCAATCATATCTGAATCTACATCTAAAGAGGGATTGGAATGGATTGAAAATATTTTAGAATGATTAACTTAATGATCCTATATGCCCTAATATTAAAAATGCAAGATCATGATAACTGAAAAACAAAAACAATAGTTTGCAAGTGGATTTGGAAAGTGCAGAGGACAAAAAACCTCCTCAAAAAAATTAGTTTTGATGTGCCTACAAGGACTCATTTTCTCGATGGAAAATGAGTCTTTGTATAGGAGTCCTACTCAATTTTTTGGGTCATCTAGTATTGGATTTGAGCTTCTGGTTTCCACTTGCAAATTTGTTGGAATGTCATAAATAAATTATGTAGGTGAGTTTTCGTGTCTTGACAACTTTGATGACAACAAATGCAACAATGCAAAATAGATATTCAAGCTCTCTTCAATCCTCTTCAAACCTGTAATCTGCACGTTCACAAAGAGGGAAAATGTTGTGTCATCTAGGGGCTTGCTTCGGTCAAACCTTGTGTAAGTGTCCCACTTCCACAATGGAAATTTCAATGATAAATCGATAATGGAATGGAAGGAATGATGAAATCACAATGTGCTGCAACTAACCACCCTTTAATGGCTACCTTGAAGGATTGAAGACATACACATCACCTCAAGGAATTGGATCTTGCTTTGCTTGAATGCTTTGGAGACCTACAAAAAGATGTTAGCCTTCACAAAATAATGACAACATGATAACATAAACTCACAAACACTTTGACATGATGCTTGGATCTTGAATTACTGCAATAAAGATCTCAAATGTTGCTCTTGAATGCTTTTGACAATAATGCTTGATCATAAGTTCTCCAAATTTTGTTCTAGTTTCAAATGATGAAAAGACTAGGTATTTATAGGCATTTATTTAATATCCCAAAAATTAGATCCCGATAGTTGACATTTGCAAGTTGAATTTTGAATGTTAAATTGCCTCCAAAAACATATCCAAAAATGGGTCCTGGCTAAGGAAGGGGACCTGTTTTCCCATGGGCGAATGTGTCCTGGCCTAAACTTCCAAGACACATATGATCCAAGGAAATTTGATAATTAAATGTATTTATTTGACGTTGGTTCCCCTTTTGGAAAACATAAATAAATAGGCTTTGGAATGCATAATTTGGAAAATTAGAAGCTTAATTAAGCCAATAAATTAAGGGACCCAACATAGTGTGAAATTGTAAAGGTATACAAATTTTTTACACTATAGTACCATCTTCTAATTTTTTGGATAAAGCCCATACAATTTTCCCATACTAGTCCCTAATTATACATCTCATGCTCAACCAACTAGGATTGCCTCTTGCCACACCATCAAAATTTAGCTTTAATTGACCACTCAGTGGATTCTTCCTTTCTTTATTCTTTCTCTTGTCTTGTGAGGAAAGCCCATAGTTGAAGAAATTCTTAGGCATTTTGAGCCCGCCCCATCGCTTCATTAGCATGTCATCCCAATTTATGAAAGTATGTCATTTCTTTAGTGCAACCATTGCATTTAAAACTTTTGTTAGACAATCTTCAATATTCTTTAGGATCTTCTCATGTGATTTTCTCCATGCCTTTAAAGATCCGCCTATTTCTTTCTTTCCATATCTGCCATAGTAAAAGTGAAGGGAAAACATATACCACATTTCATGCCAGATGTATTGGGACATAGATTTAGCTAGCTTTGGAAGAAGGCGTATAAATCGTTTTGTCTCACCCCATGCCAGTTCAATTTCTCACATATCCAATCCTAACATTTTGAGGCTACCTCACAATTTAACAATAAGTGATTCACGTTTTCATTGCTTTTTTTTCACATTGGGCACTAGTTAGACCTAGCCACCCCAACCAAGTGGAGTCTATCTCATATTAAAATGCATTTGTGTAACATAGTCCACGTGAAAGCCCCAACCTTGGGGAGTGCCACTTTATTCCAATAGAGATTAGCAACCCATTCCTTACTTTGTTGGCTTATTCATTGAATCTGATAACATAGTTTGACAAAGTACTTACCCATTTTTGCACCACACCAAATAATTTTGTCTAGTTGCATCGTTATAAGTATCTTCCTTTTTTTCATTTATGCTATCAATAATCTCCTCGTTTTTTCACTTAGTCTACTGTCATTTTGCATATCCCATCACCATGATACTTGATCCCCACCATTATCAAAATTAATGTAGTCTTCCACACACATGTCTCCCAGCCCATCCATTAGCAGAATGCATTCATTTAATTCCTCAATCTTAATCAACGACTTATAATCATTCCATGAATCCCTGTAGAACATCGAAGAATTTTCATTGTTTATGTGCCATGATATATGATAAATTATCAATGCACACCAATCCCATATAAACTACCAAATGCGCAAGCCGAGTACAATATTAACTATGGTTAAAATTCTATTCGGATCATCACTGGCGAGATATTTGTGCCTTAGCACTCGGCACCATAGTGACTCTGGATTGGTATACATACGTCAAACAAGTTTAGCACCAAGGGCCTTGTTCTATACATCAATATCTTTTATTGCCGCCCCACAAAGTAGTTTTCTTCCCTTACATTGCCCCAATTAATGAGGGGGAGATGCTTGATTTCATTTGAACCTTCCCAAAGAAATTTTTTCATTGTGCCATTTAGACTTTGCTCAACTTTTTTGGTCAAACACATGCATGACATCATATATATTGGTATTGTAGCAAACACAAGTTTAATAATTGTTATTTTTCTCGAGGGTGAGCCATTGTCCTTTCCAAATTGGCGCCTTGTTCTGGTATACTTCCATCATGTTCTTCTAATGTTCCGTTTTTGTAGCACCTTTGAAGATAGGAACCCCAAGATATTTGCACGGAGTTTCACCAATGCTAAAGTTAAATTGATTGGCACGATTCTTATTTGTGTTGAAAAAAGGATTGTAGATTTATCTTGATTAACCTTTGTTCCAAAATTGTTGTGTATAGATCCAAAAACCTTTATTTCTTTTGCTTCATTTATATTAGCTTCACCGAACAACATCGTATCATAAACAAATTGCTAATGTGTGAGGTTTTCTATATTATTTACAACTTTCACACCCCAACATGTGCCAGTAACTTTTTTCTTTTTTATCACCCTACTTAGTGCTTTTGTCATTATTATGAATAGAAGTGGTGAGAGGGGATCACCTTGTTGCAATCCACGAGCACAATCAAAGAAACCACATGGAGTGCTATTGATTAGCACCAAATATCTTATAGTTGATAGGAATCCATAAATCCAATCCAACCAATCAGCCCCAAAGCAAAATGATTCAAGAATTTTTATTGGGAAATGCCAACAAACCCTGTCATATGCTTTGCTTATGTCTAATTTGAGTATCATGGATTTTTTCGTTGTAGATTCAATTGAGTGAATTTCTTCATTTGCTACTATTATACCTTCCATTATTCCCGATTGGGACTGAAACTGCTCTGCTCTAGAGAAATGATGCCATGCATAATCATCTTTAATCTATTTTCCATTGCTTTTGATATTATCTTGTATATTGTGTTGCAAAGGGAGATTGGTCTATAGTTCGTAAAGGACTTGGCATCCTCCTTCTTTCCTATTAATGCTATTAGTGTGTTGTTCAAAATTTTCACAAATTTACACCTCTTCCTATAATCCTCCACAATCTCCCAAAAATCATCTCCAATAAAATCCTAGCACCATTGATAGAAAAGAGCTAGAAAACCATCAGGACTAGGTGATTTATCATGATGTAATTTGAATGTGGCATTTTTTACCTCCTCTTTTGTAAAGGCATCATTAACACTTTATTTTTCTCCGAAGTGATTATCTTTGGTATTTACCTAAGTATTTCATCCATTTTTATTAGTACAACCTCATCCACAGGTGCTAGTAACTATTGGAAGAATTTTATTCCTTCATCTTGTATGTCCTTTACGTTTTCTAATATAGCTCCATTGTTGTTTCTTATGCCTTCTATTTGATTCCCAATTCTCTTTGATTTGGTTGTATTGTACAAGTAACTTGTCTTCATACCCCCCTCCAACAACCACATTTCTCTTGATTTACTCTTCAAAATATTCTTCCTTTGTAAGGATTTCAGCATGCTTAACCAACAATCTTTTTTCTTCCAAAAATTCCACATTCGTCATCCCCTACACAATTACTTTTTGATTTAGGATTTCTAACTCATTCTCCAATCTTGTTTTTCCTTCAAAGATATCCTTGAAGATGGTTTTGTTCCAAACTTTTAGCTTTTGTTTGATTGAAAAATTGATAGCTTTTCGTGCCATGTCTTGGTGCAGCCGAATATCACCACTTAGTAATAGTAGGAACCAAATCCTCATTATGCAGCCACATCTTTTCAAACTTAAAAGAAACATCGAGTAGGAGGCTTGTCAATGAGAATATCTAACATCACCAGATAATGATCTAATCTAAAGTATGGGAGAACAAAGGCCTCCCATAAAACAAATGAGTTGATCCAATTCACAGTTAGTAAAAAATTGTCTAGGCGTTCTTATATGTTTGCAAATTCCAATCGTCTATTATTCCATGTATGCCACCCAGTCTTTGTTAGCACATTGATTAAATAATTGCTTGTTACAATTTGTTTGGAGTCTCGCGTTGTTGCAGTCTTAATGGTCGAACAACTAGTTTTCTCCCTTAAGTCTAAAATGGCATTAAAATCTCCTCCCAATATTTTTTTTGATTCGTGAATTGATGCATTTTAGTTGCAATTGTATCCCACAGTCTTGCTTTATCCTTTCTTTTGGTTGGGCCATAAATATTAAACAAATTAAAATGTAAATTGGAAGAACACTCCCATACCTTGCAAGTAATACAATTTGACATTGCAACACAATCCTTGATTACCACCTTCCTTGCATTCCATAAAATGATTAATCCACCAGAGTTTTTGATGGCATTAGTCCATGTTCCCTATTAGTTTCTACAATGAGATATAAATATTTCAGCTTCTTTCCCATTCAATTTTGTTTATTGCATCAATAGAATGTTAGATTTCACAATTTCGATATGATGCTTGAAAAAATGTTATCTATTAGGGGCATTTAAGCCCTTAACATTCCAAGTGGTTATCTTCATGGCTCTCTAAGAGAGGGGGCTTCTTCCTTAGATCTCAACAAATATTCCTTGATGTTTGATAATCCTTGTTCCCTTGCTTCCTCCTCTTTTTTTTTTAATTTTTTTTCTTCCTATTTTTTTGCTTCCATCATTATTGAGCATCTTATGTGCGTATTGGCTAATGTTCCAGGAGTCCACAATGTCGAGTTCATCCTCTATTTTTTCATCCTCTAAATCCAATCCAATCCAATTTCCAGGTCACCTTTTGCCATAAGTGCCAACTGATTATTAAGAGTTTCCTCTTCACTTGAGATAGTTTCATTATCTTTGCCAGATTCGCCTACTAGATCAAACACAAATGATGGATTGTTATTTATATTTTACATACTTTTTTTTCTTCTTGCTCTTTTTCTACATTCTTTTGTCTTTCCCTTTCTATAATTGTTTCTTTCATATTTTTTGTTTTCACGCGCCACTCTTTATCTAGTTGTTTAGATTTTGGAATATGATGACAATCGAATTCCATGTGATTTCTTCTTTTACAGTGTAGACAATAGAATTTTCTCTCTTCTTTCTCCAATGGTTGTTGTTGTATCCTAGCACCAACTTGAAATTTAACACTTTTTGGGATTTTGTATATTGTCATGATCGTTATTCTGGTGTATATCAATGATTCAGCATTTTGCTGCTAGGGTTTTCCCTATTGAATTCCCAATCATAGTTAGGCTCTCCTTTGACCAGTGTTCAAAAGGTAAGTCATACAGTTGAATCCAAATTGGACCATCTTCTAGGCATGTGTTCATTGGGTCAAAATTGGGAATCCATTTCTGTAGGTGTATGTGATAATCCCCAAACAACCATTCCATATCCAAAATCTTTCCTCTAACATCTTCATTGGGGAAGACCGCAATAAAGAAATCGTTAGGAAGAAAGTTAATTATGGGTTTGCCACCCTAATTCACAACAACCCACTGTAGAAATGTCGCCCTCGTGACTCTTTTTCCCATGATTTGCCCTATTATTGCAGTTTTTTTGAACTCCATAATGTCTCTTGGAACAATTGTGGTTAAATCAATTATACTTTCCTTTGCTTTTTCCTTCGTAACCTCCGCGAACTTACTTTTTGCTCTGCTCATTCTTGCGACTTATATATATATATATATATATCATTTAAGGGTTTGATATATTGAAATGTTAAAATAGTTTTTTAATATAATTTTATAACATACAATTATAATAAACAATATCAGTTAAGGGTTTATAAATTTATAAGTATCTATGTCAATTACTTTTGAACTGTCCATGATACCTCCTACCTCCTACTATGTATGCCAAATTTGTTATGGCATGCAAGGTGGGTGACGTATGAGTGCACAACAAAGGTATGCTAAATTTGCAAGCATATATATAATGGAGCATGGAAACCATAAAAATATTGAAATGAAAAAAAAATTACATAACCATAAAAAAAACATTTCGAAACCAATTGAAATAGCCTACACATACAATGGAGGATCATTGTCATCGTGAGGTTGGAAGACAACCTCGGTTTTTATTTTCCTTACGAATTGAATGTGTTGAAAAACATTGGGAATACAAAAAACTATCACCATGGCTCGCTCCCAAGCTCTCCACTGTCATATCTGAAGTGCACCATCGATGGATGACATCACGTGTAGACGATAACACTGAATGGTGTTACATAGGACCCAAAAAAAACACCTTGCGAATGAAAGACACACCAAGTTGGGTGAGAAATGGCGGACGACGAAGTAAATGCGCATTGAACAGGAGTGGCATGGCGGTGAACAGGTAAGAAAGTACCACACGTCCATCACTGGCTGATGCCACCTTTTGCCTCAAAAAAACATCCTTTCTCAAAAACTGATCGATATGCATGGGAAAACATATAAAAAAAATGGGAGAAATGAATTTTTCAAGTAGGCAACATGTGGGTTGCCAACACGCAATTTGGAGTTTTGGCTAACTGTGTCCTCTGTTGACGTGGACCCTCACCACCATTGAGCCCTCTTCCCTACTCATGGTGAAACCAGATATGAGAAATCAATAAAGCTTAAAATTGATAAAATGGTAAGATGTTCTATGTCATTCATGATAAGTACATTCAATTGGTGAAGGAGCGTTTGGCTATGGTCCTTATTCATGGCAAATTGATTCCTGCACAGCTGCATTTTATTGTGTTTAATACTCCAATCCTCTTCAACATTACAGAGGCCCCAAGAGTAGTGCTCCGTAGGTTTATCGTCTAATGACAGGACCCTGTGTTTGAAATTGCATTTAAAAAATAGTTTTGTATTCTCTCACTTAATAGAGATGTCAAAATAAGCTCCTATGAACATTCTCGTCGCATCCAACACACCATGTGATGATCATTTGCAAAATCCCTTATGGAGGCAATCTCTTCATTATCACCATTGGCACTGTTTTCTCTTATCCTTCTGTCAATTTTTCTAACAATCTTGAAAAATTACACGGCTCAGAGAAAACAAGAAACAGACTCCTGAGCAACAGAACTAGAAATTGACACTCAGAGTACATCATCACCATGAAGATAAACATTGATTTCCAATGTATGTGTTGTCTTCCCATTGTTTTTCACCGCCTTCACTGTTGGAAATTGATTTTCTCACATAATAAGATGCAAGGTTACCAAAATACAGACGATCAAGCCTATTTGTGTTTTTATGTTCTCTAGCGAAACATGAGAATTTTATTAAATCTCTTTAGAAAAAAATCAAAAGCAATGGAGAATTCTATCAAATGATTTATAAAGTTAATACAGATTAATTTTCAAAAACCCTAAACAACAGACACCGAAAAAAACATATAATTTATATTACTCTCTATCAGAAGGATAGTAGTTGGGTAGAAATTTGTTGATTTCTATAAGTAGCTGGGTAGAAATTTAGGAGCATTTGCAGAATTTGTGGGGACTTTAGAAGAGATGCTGGATTTAACGTTTACCAATTTACTCACAATTTGTTCAGCGAATGTTGGACTTCTTTCCTGGTAGTTGAGTAGTTTGGAATTATATATTGTGTTGCACCTTTTAAGAAAGAAACTGTATTTAAAAAGAAGTCAGCTGCATCAACCTTTTTACAAGTCCAGCTACGGGTAGTTTCCGAAATCAATCATTATTAATTGTTTGAATGAGATTATATATTATACAATTCAAAAATAGCTACATACTAGCACTTGCACCTAATGGGGGCTCAAGGGGAGACATCAATAGGAAAATAAAGAAGAAGCATCAATGGATTGTTTTAATATGCAGGTGGTGGTAGTAAAATATATCTGTATAGAGATATGCACTGTACAATACAAGCAGGTACAATCTTTTGTTGGGTTTGTTCTCTATAAACGACAAAATCCCTTTGAACAATTTGTAACAAGTTTGCACAAGTCAAATTTACATAAGAGCATTTATTTGTCTTTTCTAAAGACATGCAATGTCTAAGAAGTGAAAGACAATGTTTATTAGATTTCCTTGAACAAGCATTGACATCTTTGTTCCGACCACGTGTAGAAGATTCTCTAGTAGCGATCGACCACTTGTAGAAGCCAAAATGTGTAATTGATTAGTTTTAGTATTGATACTCTATTCAAAAAGGGGACAATAAAAAATGTATAACTTTGAGAGAGTAATTAATTGTACATACCTAAGCATGTTGTTGTAAGAGCAAGTGCAGGTGAGCTTCTTTTTTCTTCCTAATAATGTTGTATGGATTTTTTTTTTCATTTTGGAGTAGTGATCAAAAAAGAATGTGGGCTCTATGTGAAGGCCATTTATGGATTTGACTCTAGAAATTGTTGTAAATGTAAGGCCTTGTCTTTTAGTTGTACCAATATTGATTGTGGCTTTATTTAGTGTAAGGCCTTGCAATTTGTGTATAGTGATAGCCCATGCCATGGCTAGTGGTATCTGTCTACGGTTGCCCGTGTTACTGGATGTATTGGTATAGTTTTTGGGTCTGTTTCATCCCGCGGTGGACCACTATAGTTATCGAATGTGACCGTAACATATGCAAGCAATGCAGGTGGTTTTGATCCAGCAGGATATACAATATCTTTGACTTGATCAAGCGATCCATTTACTAGTCCAGCTTGGGTCCATAGGTTTGTTGTAAGCATGACATGTTGACACTTTCTTAGTAATACCTCTTGGGGAAGTTTCTCGTGACTATGATCAACACCTAGTTTAGATTTTGTATTTTCTGCACAACTTAGTGCAACGGGCACATTAAGTAGTTTCAACATTTTTTTGTTGTGTAATGTTACTAGTTCATTTGTAGCAAATAAGTGTATCGATTGGTCAAAATCTTCTTGTTCAGTCTTTGTTAGTTGCTTGTTGGTGCGAGTCATTAATAAGTCCCAATCATGTTTTGTCGATTCTGCGTTGCGAATGTTTTGTAATGTTTGACGAAATTGTATTTGAATTGGATCACCACCTTCTTGTCTAAACATTGTTTGTAATGTAACAACTATATTAAATTTGTGCCTAGGTTTCTTGCAGTTGTGTGTGATGCATAGATAGGTTTATCCATAACAAGTGGGAGTTGTGCAAGGTCTCCTACAAGAATTATAGACATGCCACCAAAGCAAGTATGCTGCTGATGGGGGAATGCTTCATGTAACCTACTATCAATTTTCAATAGAAGTTTTGGTCCAATGAAGCTCATCTCATCAATGAGAATGTATTGTATATCATGTCTTCCTGGAATGTTTCCAATACTTGTCCTTGCAATGGTTTCATTTCTCTAATTGGAATCTTGAGGGCTGCATGTATAGTTGAGGCATGTATATTAAATGCTACAATTCCTATTGTAGCAAGAACAAGGAGGGGGTTTACTCAGATTGCTGGTATGCAAGTTTGCATTGCATTTCTTATGCAATGAATTAGATAGGATTTGCCAGTGCAAGTAGTTGCTTGTTCCATATTAACAGTTGGTTAGAGCATTTCTCCATTGAGTGGTTTGTTATTATAGTCAGTGCTAGTTGTTGTTGGGGTGATAATGTATAGTTTTGGTGGTTCATATTTGAAGGGGAATGCAAATCTTATTGAGACATCTTGTTTGTGTGCAGAAATTGAACGACAACATCATGTAGATTTGTAGGGACATTATGATTTCCCCATTTGTGATTGTTATCAAAATCACGTCGACCCAACATATCAAGTTCATTCAAATTTAGATTATTAGCGAGGCCCAATTGAGATAATAACTCCCATTCATTCATTTCTATAGTTTCTTGTTGATCCATATTATCATCAGAACAATTTTTTGTCTTCAAGAACATCTTTAGTCTGTTCAGTGCGATTAACATACCATGGATTGTATTTTTGTGTATTCATTTGCTTCCAATGTTTGATGATTTCTTCTTTGGTAATGTCTATATATCTTCATTTATTTGTTGGAAAGGTTTATACAAAAGCAACTCACTCCAACATAAGGTTTTGAAGTTTTCTGAGTCTTCTTTAGGAATGGTATGGAAACTCAAAAACACCTACACAATTGCTTGTTTTTTTTCTATTCAACCATTTGCATCCTTTTCGAGAAGCAACATATGTGAAGGATCTAGTTGATTCAATTAGTGATACATTTTCTAGGTGACATGGCCGCTTCATGTAGGATTGTATATAGTTAGATGGTATCTCATTACCATCGCTCAATTTTTTTAGGCAGTGGAACACTTTTCGGCCTACATTCAACGACACAAAATTGCGATTGCAAACAATGAGGGGTAATTTTTGTAGCATATGGCATGTTTCTTGGGATCCTATATCTCATTCAACAACAATCTTGGCCATGAAATTTTGATATGCTTTCAATGCCCGGTCTTCCAATCTTTCATTTAAAGATATTCTTTCCAACATAGCAACACAACTTTCTGATTTTCTTTCAGCTTTAGATGCATACTTGGCAATGTATTTGAGTACAAGAAGTCGTGAGATGATGGGTTGGCAATCTATATTAGCTCTCCATATAGAGAGCATCTTTGCATTATGAATGTTTAACCTGCCATCATTTCTCGATGGTTCGTAAGATTTATTTCCAGATTCATCACATGATAAAGTGGATTCCTTGCATTCTTTCCATGGAGCTTTGTACTTGCATTCTACATGATGCCCTTTTTGCGTAGGCATGTGCACTCTATACATTTAGTGTGCCTTTGTACACGGTTAACTAACTCTTCATAATCAATGGATGGATCGGTAGAGAACATTTCGGATGTGTTTAGTAGGCATGGATCATCCATTGGGGTTCTATGTATGATATTGCTCAGTTCAGATTTAGGGCAAGGGTTCTAAGCAGTGACATAGTTATCAAAGAACTCTTTTGCTCTACCCACTTGCAAACTATCTCCCCAGTCAAGGGTATCCATGTTTGGTGCATTTTCTGGCCAAAGGAATGGTCCATGTACCTGTGCAGAGCCTCGATGTTTCCATTCATACCTATAACAATAATTTTTTGCATGCAAGAGTTTCTCAATGACCTCTTCATGAAAGATTGTGAAGCAATGATGTAGATAAAGGGATGTGGTGTGGGGGTTTTTAATCACAATGTATGTTCGATGCTTGTTGGAGACAATCGTAGATGTATTGTCGGCTGGGAAAAGCTTATGCAATGTAGGCCACTTAGTGTCCGATGCACTCAATGTGAAGAAAAAAGTTGGGGAACCTATTTGGTTGATCATGTTTGTTAGATCACCATGACACTTGTTCCAATACTTTCCTGTGTCCCATGTAAGGTAGAGCCAAAATGCATCAGTTTTTCAGCCAATTGTTTATCCAGTAGGTTCTGTAGGTGGGCACGAAGATGTTCAATAGTTGTAGGAATATTGTCTTCGACTTTTCTTTTGATGAATATCAATGCAATTGCTTGGCTACGATGCCTCATCATAAGATTTAGAAGGAAGTATCTAAAGTGTGGATGTTGACAAACTCTATTATCATGATATCGCATAAGATGCAAGGCATAATCATGTAGTTGCACTTCCCTGGCTCGAGGTTACGTAGGCAGTGCATTTCCATTTGGAAAAAGTGTGGGAAATGCCATGTCAAAAAGCTCCTCAGTAGTGTACTCATTTATGGGATTTGAACTTATCTCAGGCCAATTAATGATGGTATCATTCTCATTTTCTATTTGTAAATATTCCTTAATGATTTGTAACTCATGGTATTTATTTGGTAGGATTACCATAAATAATGTTGAAAATTCAGTTCCACTTTCTAGTTCATCTTCACTATTAGCGGCTTCATTGTTTTTTGTTATGGGTTCTTCATTGTCGCTTTGAATTGTATGAAGCATTTCTGAAATGTCTATAGTACAATCAGGGAGTAGGGACAATGCATCAACATTGATCTCAACATCCTGGTAGTATGGGTCGTATTGAATTTTGTAGGCCAGCACATTGTGAATGCAACTTCTACTAACATAGCAATCGTAATGCTTCCCATGTGTATGAGTTCTTCAAGCAATTAATAAGTCCAAGTCTTTGATTTTGTGGCAAAGATTTAGTTATTGTTGTGATATCTTGTGGGAAGCTAATTGTGTGGCCACTATATTTGTATTGTCAACCAAGAGCATGGGTAACTTGCAATATTGGATTGACATGTGCAATTAGCATTTCTTCTTGACTTGAGTGAAAATGCACAAAACATGTGGTTTTTCATTTGGGTCCATATTATTATTCAAGGAGAATCGATGTATGCCTTTCTTTGAGTTGCATCTTCTACATGTATGATTGTTGTTTGATGAACAAAGATACATACCAGGATACCATTCTTTACATATAGAACATGTGTGTAAATTTGACAATGCATCTATTCTTTGGAAAAATTTTCTAGATGGCTCCATAAAGTTGGTGGACCAACTCATTTCCTTGTTATTTGAATTCATTTTTTGAGGCATTTGTACTGGGAGTTGTGTTTCATTTTGTTTTCTATTTCCATGTGCTATATTTGAACTAATTGATTCAGTGGGAATATCTGTACTTGTAGAAGCTTGTGTGGGAAGGTATTGGTTGATCTGGTGTTTCTAGTAAGCGTTGTGTTTGTTGCATGCTACGACGAATACTTATTTCTTCTCTATGACGAGCATAATACAAGCAACTTCTCTTACGAGATTCTAGGGCTTTGGTATTACTCTTGGCTATTTGGCTTTCTAATTCTTCCACAGTGGAGTCCATCATTTGGAATTTAAATGAAAGGTAAAATAAATATAAATGAAGAAAATATGTATATTGCAACACTATTAAAATGTGAAAAGTACAAAATTCATTTTGCTTGACTTATATGTTAGATCAATATGATAAAAATGAAAACATATATACGTATGAAAGAAATATGTTGAAGTGTGAATGTTCCAGTTGTGAAAACTACATGTGCATTGTGATTTTTATTTAAGTAAACAAAGAAAAAAAAATTTGAAGGGATCCTGAAGCCATGTACAAGGAAAATTCTTGATCATAGAGCGATTGGGGCAAAAAGGAACACAAACAGGCAAGGGAAAACAAACAACAGTGGAGAATTACAATCTTGTGCTAGTTTACTTTTCGTAAACATTGCACATGTCAACAATTTGATTTAGCAAAAAAATGCTTTCATTTGTGAAATCAATTGTGCCAACTTCTAAGATTGTTGATTTCAATTGTGATTCATTATTGTAGGTTTCATTTCTACTTGTCAGGGTGAAGAGAAATTGTTTGCATAGTACATTGTGAATAACCTCTTCACTATTTTCCACAACATCTTGCTTGAACTGCAACATGTAGAGGTCCTTCACAGGCATGCCAATGAGTTTAGTTGCTTCTTCTTCAAAAGCAATTGTCCATAGAGTGCTTGTGTGATCTTGAAGTTTAATTTGAAGAACATATCTATAATCACAATCTTCAAAGGTAGCTTCACACTCTGAACAATACCATTTTCTGTCATCACTTTGTAGAGCTCTTTTCTTACATTGTTTCCCCCCAGTCTTAACAGGGAAAGTTGGATAATATAACGAATTCGATTTGATAAATACTATTGTTGCTTTTACAATGCACTAGAGGGGTTTTGTTGTATCTGAAGTCTCTTCTATGATGTTGGAAATTGTCTTTTGTGCAAGAAGTAGGGGCACATCTAGAAGGTTTGTTGTGGATGTGAGAACACCATTCCCATCTTGCGCAAACCAAGCCTATAGTTGTGTTGTTTCTTCGATTTTAGGGTTAATAAACAATTGGGTGGTAACTAAAGTGCTCACAACCTTACCATTATATTATGTAACACGGCCATTTTTAACGACAAGCACATGCGACTTTTGTGCATGGTATAGTTCCTAGAGTTGTGTACCTTCCTTTTGAGTCACTCATCCCCGTAAAGTCACATTTATAGTGAAGGTAGACATGTCTAGCAACTTGAGGCTCCTCCTAAGAACCTTTGTGCCATCTCTTCTTCTTATTGTAGAGGTAGGGTCCACACATATAAAAACTCCTACTGCATCAATTAAAGAATTGTTATTTGTATTTAGGATCTCATTAATGGGTGTGAAAGAAAATTGATGCATTAGAATTAAGTGGTCATCACTAGTAAGAGTGATCTTTGAATCATCCATTAAAGTGATTTCCATTTGACTATTCAACTTATTGTAAAACTTATTAGCAGATTTGATGGTCCCACCAAAGATTGTATATACAAACCCAATGTGAACAATTCTGTAATGGAGGTCTACAACTTCATTAAAGCAAGTGACACACACTTCAGTGTTCTCACTATCTACAATTCAAAGCTGAAAACTTGCCCGTACCTTTCTTTGTGTCGAACTGGTGGATCTCTTTTTTCATAGTTACACAACCTTTTATTGTCCACCTTGTCAGAAATGGATTCAAAATTTTAATAAGAGTGATAGTTGAGGTATCACTTTTCTTGCGCAACAATGCATGTATCCCAAAAATCTTTTTTTTGGGGTTGGTTGCATGGATGTGTCACTCTCACCAACATTTGTGCATGAATTAGATGAAATCCCTACTGTTTCATGTATAGGTTGCTCTAGTTCTTTGAAGAGGAAGGTGAGATCCCCAATGACATCATGTTGTGTGCATGCAATCTCCAATTTAGAGATTACAATAAACCTATATGTAAATAAAGCAAAATGCACTTTTAGTAATGCATAGTAAGAAATAGAGATGGACATGTTCAATTTGAGAACAACATTGGAGTGGTTGGCTCACCTTGAGTTACAAATAGTAGGGCATGTGTATCTTATGAGTTGTACGATAGAACCCTTTTGAATTAGCTCTGAAGTTAAAAAATGGTTATATTTTCTTGGCAAGATTGTTGTTTGAAGATGCAATCCATTAGACAAATCTAATATGTATCTAATGTTTGATTCGTTGCCATGGCCAAATGTTGCAATATTTAAGACTTGAAGATGTGGATATATGTCTTTGGTGCCAGTTTTTATCAATGTGATTGCATTTTGTGTCAAAGAGATAGACATAGCTAAAGGGAGGTGAAGTAGCCCTATAAAACCCAATGAATTGATAAGTATGGTATGGTTTATAAGTAAAACTATACAAATTGAAAGCTGAATTCTTTTGTAAAAGCACGAAGCAAAACAAAGCATGCAATTTTCCTTATATATAAAATGGATTAAGTATTAAAAAAAGGAGATGTGTGCACCATAAAGGTTCCTTGGTTTTATTATCCTTGTGAGAAAGAATGCTTAAATACATGTAGAAGCATCAAATACAGTTTATAGAATGAAGGTGATTGAAGATAATTGAGAGAAGGAAAACATACCTATAGGTAATGACTGTATTGTAGTTTGTACAAGGATTTATTTGGCTGAAACAAATTTGATCCCATGGATGAAAGAAAGCGCAAAAAATTTAGTGAGCACAAGTCATTGACATAACAAACAAATGGTTTAGTTAATTATTGTTTTGATGCAGGGTAGATAGTCCAAATATTTTTTTAAAGGAAAGACGAGTTTCAATGCAAAGTAATTGACATTATATTGGTTAAAAATTCTAAAATTCAAAATGAATAATGGGTTTATCTAAGGGTAAGTGCACCAAGATGGTCGCACTTTTGTGGCCAAACAAGAAAAAAACAAAACATAACACGTTCGTGTTATTTCTTTTTAAAAGCAAAAAAAAAAGCAAATCCAAATATCATTTCTCATTTCGTTTTTTTTGTGTTTTAGCTCCGCCCGTGGCCAAAAACCCTGTTATACGCGCTCGCGTTCTTGGAGAGGTGATTTCTTCAAAATTCATCAAGAGCAATTGGATTTCTTCACAAATATGGCGCCACGACGACGAAGAGATGCAAGAGGTAAGTATTGTTTGGTATTTGTTTTGAATTTGTTAGTTTTAAATTGATTTTGTTTGTTTTAGTTTAGAAATGAATGTTTTTTTTTTTAATTTGTAGGAAATCCTCAACAAGAGGAGGAAAATCCTCAACCAAATCAACCTCAACAACAAAATCAACCTCCCCACCATTCTCTCAATACCCTCCTGGCACTCAAGAAAATTTGAGGAGTGAAATTGAAAACAATAGAAAAGAAGTTGAGGATCTTATTAGTAGGTTGAGTGATCAAAATTCTTCAACCACGAAAGAATACATCTAGCAGATTCATTGAAGGATTTGTTAAAAAATGTAGATGCAATTACCCAACAAATATCCTGGATGGCAAAATAGGAGGCAAACATCGAGGGCATATTATGCAAACAAATTATCATATAAACAAGTAAAAGATTTAAAGATTACTAAAGCGATTTGTGCTCTCTATTCACTCGACCTTAGAACAAATCAAAATCTCACCCTCAATGCAAAGAGGTTTCCTATTCATTGGTGCCACCACCAAGAGATTAGGAACCATTTTTATGACAGATGGTATATGGTCTTTGATTACCCACCATGCAATAACTGTGAAGTCCCCCAATATTTTCTTAGGAAATTATATTGTGAGTTTGTATTGAACCAAATCCTGAATTATTTTGATATGAGGGAGTTTCAGGGGAGAGGTGGGGGGTCAGCACAGGATAGGCCCGGTGCACAGCCGGATCCTACACGACAGGGGAGACCTCTCGCTAGGCCGCCTCGTGAGCGATTGTGATGCCTGTAATTGCAAAGGAGAGTGCTGATGTAGATACTTTGCAGGCGATCACATCCTTGACTCGGAGTGTCATCCACCACACTAGCCCCATTGTACAACGCAATCCAGGGGAGTCTTCAGGTGGTGGCCTTCGAGACCATGTGTGTCAATCTTGCGGAGCCACTTGTTTGTATGACCCTACCGGCCCTAGGAGGGTGCTACGCAGGATCCATATGCTTCTACGCAGCCTGATCTGTATGCATCTATGGGGATGGAGAGGGCGGCTGACATTCTACATGATGCATATGGTATTGATAGTCAAGTAAAATTGAACATGTTCATTGAATTTAGTTTATTAAATTTTGATTGTGAAATGCAAGATTAACTAATTTAGTTTTATTATTTTAATAAAATTGTAGGGTCACAGTGTTGACCCTGGGTACACCAGTCAATCTACTTATTTTTGCAAAGACACCTATCAGTGGGGTATGTAAAGTTAGTAAACAATTATAAATTTATTACATGTGTTAATAGCATTGTTTTACAAATGGTATTTTAATATGTGATTTTGGATGTTGAACAGGGTGTTGTTGGAGGTTTCAAGGAAACACCTCCGAGTGCGAGTAGATTTGCTCAAACTTTCACTAAGGTAATATAGAATAAAGAGAACTTAAAGTTAATGAATTCTAAGTTTAATCTAGATTTTTGTATATATAGTCATAAGAGTATATGGGTTCACTAGGTTATTATTTGAAATCTTTTAAGAATGGTCCTACCATGATTGTTTGTCTTAGAATTCCTACACTAGCAAGCTATATATAATAAAAATTTAACATGGAACTGACAAAGGTAGAGCTACATTCTACTCCATCCTATATAATTTTTTGTGATGTCAACGTAACAAGAATAAGACGATGGATGTCCTACATGATGTCAATGTAACAAAAATAAAACTTCTATCCTACGACCCTATCTATCAGCCAAGACTCCTTCAATATCTCCTAGATGCTTGGAGATGCTTAAGACTAGGTCAAAATACCCTATATTCTCTTCATTTGTTGCATAGCTCATCAAGTTTCCTATATGTTCTCTAACTAATCATGATTGCATGGAAAGAAGTTATAAGTACTCATTAAACTCTCAACTATTGGAGCCTCCTCAAACTTTCCATAGGACGTGGAAAAATGCTTAGAATGATTAAATTCCCTAATAGGGTGTGGGAGATCTTTTAGGAAAACATTTGACACTAATTTGATCCATTGAATTCTTCTTCATTCTTATATATTCCTCAAATATACCTTGCAATACCCCTATCATACCTAAATCTACTACATTCATGTCCCTTTAGCTAGCATGTAGTGATATAGTATGGTCCATGAATTTTTATGTCTTCTTTTTTCATTTTTCTATACAGTTCTTTTATCTCACTACTAGGTCCTCACATAAAAAGAAAAGAAAAACATTACTTCTTTTTCTCATCTAAGCCCTAAGGTTTTAAACCCCTTAGATGCAAGGATTCAAAGCACATCAGACCATGTGGTACAAATGACTAAATCCCAAAGATGATCTGTAGCAATGAAAGAGTTTGGAAAGGTAGAGAGAGCTACACTGGTGACTCAGGAGAAACTTTAGCTTTCAAAATCAAAGCCAATTAGGCTAGCAGACATGTGGATCAAGACAACATTTGGTGGAAGAGGAAGAAAGATGACTAGAACTCTGGAGGCCAACCATACTGGATTTTGATATTCAACCATGAGAGCAGAAGAGAGAGCTAATATCATGTATCAAAACATTAAGCATGCATTCTTCCAGCCAATGGATAAGGAGATGATTACTTTTCTTCATTTTCATTTGCATAACCATATCATGGCATGGGAACCAAGAAGACCAAGGATGTCTAGTTTTATGTGGAGGTAATGGATGTGGTCCAAACTTTTAGGAGGGGCAAGAAGGTCACTGTATGCTCTTGATGAATGATAGAAGAGGGTTAATGCATAAACCAAAGGGCACCTAGTCATGAGTAGGGACCTATAGGTTAGATTTCATGGGGCTAAAGCACCCAAGGAGGTCTTACAAGAAAGGCCTAGAGCGGTGTACATACAAGGAAAGTCTTCTCACCGGGCCGCTTCTCTTCCTCTGCTTGAACCTCCTCAGGTCCTCTTACCCCGGCTATATCCACCTCTTGTAGATGTTTCACCTCCATGCTCTATGAGTTTTGACTCGTCATTGCTCTACCTTGTAGCCACCTATGCTGTCCTCTCTTTGATCTCTACCTTTGCCTCCTCTTTAGAAATCTGATCTGCTTCCTCTTACTCCCTCTCCTTCAATCTTTAATGCCAATTGATACATTGGTGCACCGCTTTTGGGGCTTAAGAGAACCATCTCCTCTTGAATGTTCCACTTCAAACTGTTGAGATACCTTGCCACCTTGATACTTTCATCCTCTGTGACATTGGACCTCATGCAAAGTCTTTGAAACTCCTCAGTATAAGAACTCATCTCCTGATCTCTTTGCCTCAAACTTTGTCTCCTCTTATGCAACTGAATTTCATAGTCTTCAGGTAGGTATGCTTCTTTCACCTTGGCAACCATTCCCTTCCAAGTAGAGATAGGCTACTTGCCTTCCTTCTCCCTCTCCATCTGAATGAATTTCCACCAAGTTAAGGAAAAATCTCTTAGTCTTGATTTAGCCACCTTTACCTTCTATGCTTCAGTGACTCCATCACACTCAAAATGGTTTTCCATTCCCTCTATCCAATCCATAACTAAATCAACCTCCATCTTTCCACTAAACAGTGGTACTCCTTCAAGTGCTTTTCCACTCAAAGCCTTCAATGCTTTCAAGAAGGGATCCTCCTTCAATATAGGTCCAGGTTCAGGTATTCTATCCTCCTCTGCAACCTCTTCTTCTTTTGCTATTCTTCCATCAAACCGCATAACATTCAGTGCTTGCTCAAGTTGGTCTAACTTCTCTCTCAATACCCTATTGTCTTCCTCTATTTCTTCAACCCTCTTGGCCAACTCAGCATTTGTCACCATGATGCTAGAACCACTAGACTCTTTCTCTGACATACAAGATCAATCCCAAATCTTTTGCT
The DNA here is from genome assembly GCA_007258455.2 of Sequoia sempervirens. Classification (NCBI taxonomy): domain Eukaryota; kingdom Viridiplantae; phylum Streptophyta; class Pinopsida; order Cupressales; family Cupressaceae; genus Sequoia; species Sequoia sempervirens. The sequence continues at coordinate 4,002,382 of VDFB02000011.1, forward strand.
TGCTCTGATACCAATTTGATAGGGAGAGGGGTTGGAGGAATCAATCACTGATTCCTGCTCTAGGCCTTTCCTTGTAAGACCTTCTTGGTGCTTTGCTTCACCAATCTAACCTATAGGTCCCTACTCATGACTAGGTGCCCCTGGTTTGTCTGACCAGCCCCTCTTCTATCACAAACTCCAACCACCAAGTCCACCTTGGTTCATTGCCACAACTCTTCCTTAGCCTTTACACTATACTAAAGACCAATCTTCCTCAACATTCCATCAACTCTTGCAGGGGTAGTGATAAGTCTTAAAAGGCTTCAAACTATCCTCCAAATGTGTTTGAACACCTCCAAGACTTCAACTTCCCATCGCTCTCACCAATCCTTTAGCTAGGGTTTGAAAGGCTAGTAGCCCTTGAGCCCCTATTAGGTCTCCTTCACCTACAAAACATGTTAGAACTCACAAATCTCAAAAGGACTTCCCACTCTTTTTCCAAGGTTCTTGGTTCACATGGACAACACTCAAAGATTCTTGAGGTCTCAGCCTTCCACTGTCCGTACAAAGCTCAAACATGAAATGGAGCAAAAACTAGGGTTTTAAGCCTTCCCTTGACAGTTAGCAAACTTCCAATTTGTTTACACACCAAATGGATAGATGGAGCCTCCTCCTTCATGTAGTAACAAGGTAACACACCACCCTACCTCCTCCAAGAAGAAAATCCTCAATGGCTCAGCACCCCTGCAAGATTTGTGACCTACACAACAAGTTTTTCCTAGCCGGACCTGCACTGGCTCGCCTAGGGCATCACTTTGCTAGCAACTCCTGCACTCAAAAAAAACCTACCAACTAACATATGTACAAGCATGGTGTCTAGGCACTGTTTCCAAAAGGCCATACGGTTTGTATGGTGGAAAAGTGCTCTAGCACCCCATTTACTCAACACTGCCTATTTCAAGCCAGCAAGCACAAAGAAACCAAAATATTTACAAAGAGACAAGAAAACGATTGAAAGAACTATCTAAAGGCTACAAAAAACTTGTACTAGATTTATTCTACATCCTACACACAACACAGAACCAGATTTAATCCATTAGAGCCTTCTTTCAGACCAAAAAATAGAAAATTTCACTCAAAAAATTATTTTCCTTCAATTTCCAACAAAACAATCCGTACAAACGTACTTTCAACCTTGCACAAAGGTTGAGGAAACCTTTAAATATGCTTTCCCAATAGTTATTTTTCCAATGGGCCCTTCTTGGCCGCTCAAACACAAAAGGAGCATGTTTTTGCAAAAATTGTCAATAATTGAAAAAACCTCCATTCCTAAACTTTGGACTAGAACCTTTTTGTTTCTCACCCATGGTCAACATGACCTTATTAGAAAACATCATTCCAACCACAAAAATTCCTGAAGGCATAGATCTAAGTCATAAATTCATTCTATACTTCCACATTTTTTCTAGTGTGCTCTCTATTGCTTCCTAGGTGCTCCTGCACCAATGAAATTAAGGAAGAACAACAAGAGAGAAACAGAAAAATAAAACTACTACATAGCTCTCAAGGATTTGTCGCATGAGTAAGAGAGTCATGGGAGAAACTCATCCGCAAGAGCTAAACCCTAGGAGCTTCAGCCTATCAGAGAGCTTGGTTTTCATGGAGTTCCTTTCAAAGCCTCTACTTTTATTGTTCCTATGGTAAATTGTTTGGTAGAGTTGGTGGAATTATCTTTCTTAATAATCACTATTAGTGAGATTGAGATTGTTAACCTTGAGAGAGTAGGACTTGGGAAAAAGAGATTTGATATGGCTATTGTTTTCAAATAATTAAAGCGAGATGTATTCCATATGTACGCCATTCCTGAATCTTCACTTGATGGAATCAAGGAATGGATGAACTCCATGGATATAAAGTATTATGAAAGTAGAATGAACTTGAACTGGCAACCAATTTGTAAGACTATTACTGATGATCTAGATAAATTTATTGAAGATGTTGGCTGGGAATTTTTGAATATGGAAGCTAGTGATTTTGATTCTGATAATTTAAGAGTCGATTTGGCGATATGAATCCCAATGTAGAAGAGAATCATAATTGACTTCATAATGCCACCATCAAGAGTGTTAAGGCCAATCAACAAGATGGAGGGAATTTTATATATAAGGATACACTTTCAATGCTGGTGTACCTCACCTTTAATGTCAACTACAATGGCAACACATTGAAATTCCCATGTATTTATGTTAAGAAAAATTCTTTTAGATGTAAGGATTCAAAGCACATCAACCATGTGGCTTAATTTATATCATAAGTTGTACCATGATGTTCACTATGCATTCCTCTACTCTTTCGACTGTGAAATGTGCCACTGCTTTGTCATTGATCACCATCATATTCTCCTTTTCAGGATTATTTTCTCTATCATCTTTGGTATAAACACTTGACTATTATATTTAACTCAAGTGAGGAAACTTAAAAATCATAATGATAGGCCAAAGAAAGAATATTTAGTCTTTTCATGGTAAAATGAGACCTCAATTTAATCATTGTCATCCTCAAAAGGTTAATTCCATTGTCAAACATTTATTGCATATCTTAAACTATGGCAAGCGTTTAATAAGGGTTTTGAAGAATAGGCCCTTGACAAGTTAGTTCCATCATTTTTTATTGTCGCTATATCTTTATTTAGCTCTTACTCCATTCCTTGCAACAGTGATACTTGGATTTGTCATACTTAACTCAGTTGGCTACTATCAAAGCGCCTTTTGACTTGATCATCTCTTCTTCTCATATTGGTTGTCATATCTTACATTGTGTTTTGACGCTTTTTCACTTAAAATTT